>JAXCGZ010003836.1:90000-100000 GCA_037179515.1 Halocaridina rubra
GTCTTCATTTCGGGCTATCTCCTGCGTCTCCTTTGTCACACCAAGCTCCCCCAAGCCTTCCTCACCGCAACCATAAACCTCCTCTTAAACAACCTCTTCTCCTTCTGTCTGGCACCTCCATCCTCAGCATCTTTCTCACAATGTGCCCATCATGCCTCCTTAGCACATACCCAAGCCATCTCAGTTTCGTCTCTCTCACGATGTCCCCAAAAACGTCCTACCTGTGCTGTCCAACTGATATACTCATTCTTTATCCTGTCCCTCCTCGTCACACCCAGTGGAAACTGCGTCATCTTCAACTTTGCCACCTCCAGCTTGGCCTTCTGACTCTTTGCCAGTAAATGCCATTAATTTGCTTGTTGAAGAATTTATTGCTACAATGATTATAAATTAATTGGTTTTGCAGGATGGGATGCCTTGGTTACCTCTAGTTCTACACCACCTCCAGCGTATAGTCCTCCACCTCCTCTTGGCAGACATCAGTTCTCACCAGCAGGTTATGGATATGGACCATTTTACTCCAATCTTCGTCCTCGCTCTGCCTCTCCAAAAGGACCTCATAAATCCTCTCAGCGTCATCCTCCCCTTTCATTACCCCTTGCTGCTAGCCGATGGGTCCCTAGAACTAACCAGAGGCCACGGTCAGCGTCACCAAAGGTTTTAGAAACTTCTCCAGGGACACCTCCTGCTGTGCCTCCAAGAGCTTATCAAGCTCTCTCATCCAGGACTCCTCCAGTTCTCCCTCCAAGATCAATCTTTTTTAGAAGGTCAGTGTAATTGAGTACATACACAAAGACGATATATTTTAGTTTCTTGATAAAAATGTTACATGCAGATTGATTACTTATTGTTTAGATAATTTCAATAATGAAATATTTGTTATTTTCTTGAGGAAAAAAAAAACATTTTTTCCTTCAGAGCAGCTTAAATTAGTTTGTATGCTATATATGCCGAGATAGAAAAACATGTCAATTGTCTATACTTTATTCTCTTTATAGCAAAATATTTCCTTTTTATATGTCATTCTGTGATAAGAGTTAAGTAATATGCAACTAAATGTATATTGTATATTGTTTGCTTCAGGATTGCTGGAGGTACTGAAGATGTGCGAAGCTCTTCTCAAGCGTTCCTTGTGGATGAGGGAGGCAATAGAACTAGTCCAGATTTTACTGATGTCACCACTCCAGATTCAATGGATGGATGGGGAAACTCATGGACGAATGCATCAAGTATAGGATCTGGTAAGTTTGCTTTTTAGGAAAAATACCATGTGGTCCTCTTTTCAGTGGTATTAAAATGTTCTTTATTATTGAAATTGATTGTAGATTTCTCCGTTGTTTCATTTGTTTTCTCACCAAATTAAATACTTATATATTTTCTCCACAAAGATTTTATTATTTACTACATATGATTCATAATCGCATTAGAAATATATGAACATAGAACTACTTTCTTTCTCCTGGGACCTGTTTAAAAGTTAACTCTAGAACTACTCTATTTCTCATTGGAATTAGTTAAAAGTTAAGTTTAGAACTACATCCTTTCTCCTTGGAATAGATTAAAACTGAAATCTAGAGCAACTATTTGACTCCTTGGAATTATTTTAAAGTTAATTCTAAGTTTTCTTGACCCTGAAATAAGCAGGTGGTGGATGTGGCTTAGGGGAACTTCAGGTCAGACTTCGATATTCAATGAAAACAAGACTTCTACGTTTAACGGTTTTATCTGCTGACAATTTGCCACTCAGACTGGGTCCTGAACCGGTTGACACCTACACTAAGGTATAATCTTTTCTACTGTAATAATGAATTTCAGTAACTAAGTTATCCAAGTTTGAGTCCTTCCCTAAAGACCCCCTTTCCATGTTTGAAGTTTATGCTTGTTACCTCAGATTGCATTTCAAGATATATAATTTCATAATCTAAATAACTGAAAAGTATGAATAATAAATTCCTTAGCTGTAAACTACACGTGTATAAAATATTAATATTGGTTACATGATAATAATGTGAAATATCGACAAGCATAAAAATAGTATTACAGTAAACTGTGTACCAGGTAGAGTACCTCCAGATCTTGGAAATATACTTTCTTTAGGTTTTATATTGTAACATTTTAACTAGGAAGTATTTGCCATTCCTAGGCAGTGTTGTTGCCTGATAAGCGGGTGAGGTTTAGTACACGCACAATTCCAGCATTGCGAAATGCCCATTTCAATGCTTCTTTCACCCATGCAGCCAGACCGTCTCGGCTTGCAAACGCAACTTTGAGGTTCTCAGTCTGTCAGGTGAGATACCTTGTGTCACTTTAATCATGCTTTTGTTATACTTTTTGTATATAGTGTATTTGAGGAGGAAAATATTAGTTTTGAAGATTAAAGACTTATAACCTCCGGGTTTGTATAACTTCATAGGGATACAGTATATTGCTTTGAATTAGAATTATGCCCTCTTATTGCTAAATATATTTATTCTTATTTTTTATGTATATTTTATTTCAAATAAAACTTATTGTATTTTAGGTTACTGCATGCGGACGTCGGGTCGTATTGGGATATGTGTCACTTCCTCTTGCTTCTACAGGACTTCGTGCTGGTCTTAACCATGATTTGGATACTGGAGCCCTTATACTTCACCTGCAAGAGAGTGCTCCAGATCAGCAAGTAAATAAAAACAATTCTTAATCTGTTTCTTGAATTCTTTTTACTTTTCTCTCATTTGTGTTCTCTATAATTAATTCACTGAACAATATAATGCAGTTATTGTACTAGTTGAATATTATATCTTTCTCCAATCTCTCCCATTGGCCATTGTTGTTTTTAACAAGAAAACAAATAATAAGATTTTCAAATTTTCTTAATATGTGATTAGTCAGCTGTTATATTTAATCACAATATGTTGTTTATTAATATGAAGTCAGAATAATGAGACTTTTACCGTAATAATCACTGTTATTTGGTATATGAGAAAAATATCTTATAGAAAGCTAGAGATGGCAAATCTGGAGAGGATTTTGTTTTAGTCAAGATGAAGTTTGCTGCATATTCATATCTACAGTTGCAGATTAGTTTCTTTGTGTTTCTGGTAATATCAGTTTCTACCTTGAATTTATGACTTGTTAAAAGAAAAAACTTTTCCTCCATAGGTTGGTATGGGAGGGCACCTCCAGATAGGCCTCAGTTGGGATAGTGATGCCAGTGAGTTGACCATCAGCATTCTACATTTAACTGGTCTTCAGTATGATCAGAATACAATATCAAAGGCAGGTAAGGACCAGACTATAAAGACATAATAAAAATTCACTAGATTTTATAAGGTTTATGATTTTGAGAATAAATGATGTCACACAGTGAGTGCATCCTGAAATCATATCCAGTATTGAGTTAAAGCTCTTTGGGCTGCACTTTGAAACAACTGGAAAAATCTAGAATTTCTGGTTCACAAAAGTTTTGTTGCTGTATGTATATACAGTATACAGTACAGTATTTCCTTCAGCATAACACCGTAAGGTAGCCAAAACTGAGAAAAAGATTAAGGCTGAAGGGAATCGACATGACCTGCACTTCCTCACTCTTATCTTCAGTTGATTTGTGGCTCGTGATAAAGGAGGATTGAATACTAGTTTTCTGCTCCCTTATCCATTTTCATCAGTTATTACGATATGCAGGCAGGGGACTGCCGTAGTGTAGTGGTTAGAGCTCTCGAGACCACCGTGGGGTGCTAGGAAGGTCATCCAGCCTTAAATCACCAGCTCCAACCTATCTGTATCCTCCCATTTAATTGCGGATTAATTGTGACATAAAACGGCAAAGAGTATTACGATCTGTGGGTAAATCAGGTGTTAAATTCTTTCTTCCCTGCCTCCAGGAATGTTCATTAAAGTGTGAACAGAGAATTTTCACATTTTCTTGAACATATAACAATATTGTGAGCAAAGTAGGGATTCTTCACATTGCCTAACCAGTTTTATACAGACTGCAAAATAAAAAAGAATGATATATGTATATGTACCAAATATTCGGTGTTGTTGTAGTAGAATCATATCTTATGAAATATGTAAGTTTCTCCTTTCTAGTGAAGAAGATACTAATCTTGAATTTATATTGCATTGTCCTGCCAGATCAGCAAAATGGGTGTAAGTGTAAGGAAGAAAATTCCAAAAAAAAAGTCACTGTAGTTTCTTTCATCTCTTTAATCGTAAGCATCTGCTCACAATCTTGTTTATGTAGTATGAGCAAGATCATCAAACCATTGCTGTTGATAATTCTAGAATCAGACCTCAGGTTTCCCTGGTTTACCCTGACCTCTTTACTGGAGCGAACCTTCTTCCACAGACTTTGATAAAATATGCCATTAGAAAAAGTAAACTTTATGCACATTACATAACGGTTCATGGTATTCTTTGTTCGTTGAGACCTCAGTTTGTGAAATTTATTGACAAGAATGTTTTTCTGTTCATTCTTAGTCCAAGTTTACATCAAAGTAACTGTGTATACAAACAACACCATTCTTTGTTGGAGGAGAACTACCCCGCGCACTGTAGAAGCTGAAGTAACTTTGTTTGAGGAAGAGCTAATTCTAAGAATGCCAGAGTTAGATCTTGATGCTACGCACTTGGTTTTAAGTGCCAGAGAAAGAACGGGTCCAGGTAAGATTATATGCCGGGGAGGAAGCAGGTTCAGGTAAAACTGTTTTCTTTTTCAATGAAAATGAGATCCTGTTTGTATAGCTAAAGCTTACTAACATATCTACTGAATTAGAGTAATAGTTTTATGCATAAAAGCCTATGAAATTGAGAATAGATTAGAATGTGTGTCTGACATTACAAGCAGAATATAATTTTTATAATTCTATATACTGTACTGTACATGAAGGAGAGCATGTTCAAATAGTGAGGTTTTAAAATCGGAGTATATGATGTTAAGCTTTTATTAAAACATCCTCTTTAATAGCTTTGTAAGGAGAAAAAGAAATAAAAAAAAAAACACCTAAAGAAGCCCATTTCCAAGTAGTTACTGCTATAAGTGTATAATATAGAGAATTTATGTAAAACGAGAAAAAGAAAGGTTAAAAAAACGATGTTATTGTTTATAATGTTGATTCTGTTTCTGATCACTTGTTTAAAGAAGGGATGTGTGTTATAGAGTAGAACTTTTCCTATTTAAAAAGCCTTCATCTAGACAGTATAAACTATATAATTCTAAGTGTTTCTCTGAAAACTGCACCTTGGGAAACTTAAAAAAAAAAAAAATAAATAAATTAGGTTTGATAGGCTTCTGGTTCTTTAGGATAACGTTCAGCAGAGAACTTTGTTATTGATAATCCCTGCCATGGCATGTTGTCTACTTTGTAATAGACTCTGCCAAGGTATGATGTATATGTTTGTATGACAATAATTTCCACATGTACAGTTAGAATTTGTAAATAGAAAATTTCTTCTCATATATATAAATAATTCATATTTTGCAATATGCTAAATTATGTTTACCTTAATTTATTTTCTTTAGTGTTGCAGCACTATAGGATTGCCTCAACTGGAATTTAAATTATTTCAAGTAAAAATTCTTTCACAATGGAAGTGATGTAAATTCATCGATATTTTTGTAGTTTCCTATGACAACTTTTACATAAACTAATTCAGAAAAATTGTGCTGCATAATGAGAACAAGGAAAATGTACATAATTTCTTTATTCACTGTTTCAGGCTGTGGTCGTCGAGTTCTGGGATCTTGTGTAGTGGGTCGTGGAGGTTGTGTTAGTGAAGATGGACGTCATCATTGGTTAGATATGCTTAGGGCTGCTCCTGATATCGTAGTTAGAACTCACCCATTAGCTTCACTTGCGCCATTCCATAGTTTAGCCAACCAAGATATCCTTCCAACATACCAAAATGTGTTCCCTGGTCCTTCTGCACGGGATCCTGATTTGCCTGTGTATCACAGATATGAAAATGTTGGTTTAATTTGTGGTAAACCTTGTTCGCTTACAGAGATTTCAGGACCAAAGGAAATACAAGGTCGAGATGTTACACTACAGAATCAGTGTGAGGACCAGGATGTGCCGTCCTCATCTGACGAATGTCAGAGCTCAGAACTTCCCACTCCTGATCAGTGTTTAAGTCCAGAACTACACACAGATGAATGCCAAGACATAGAAGAATCATCTCATCACTCAGATTTTATTTCGTCAGATCAAAGTCATTATTCAGAAATATCATCCCCTGATCAGTTTCATCACCAAGAACTCTCCTCACAAGACCTAAGCTCAGAAGATCTCACTCAACTTCAACAGTCAAATACTAGACTCTCATTTACAGCCATGCAAGTTGAGGTGCCCGAATCAAGCTTAAAGGAAAAAAACCAAGAAACACCTGAAAAAACTTACTCTAATCCAATGCCTCATAAAGTAAAGTATGACACACCCAGGGTACCATCAGAACCCATTTACGCCAAGCCTGATTTGATGCTGAAGCGACTTGCAAGACAGAATTCTTTAGATCTTATATCCAATGCGAGCACATCAAGCCACATCTATCAGAGTTTAGATCACCCAAACTCCCCAATTTATGAAAAACCAGACCTTCTGTCTCATTCAGATTCATTGCAGAAGCACATATATGACAAACCCGAAAATTTTACTGAGCACTTATATGAGAACTCAGCTTTGTTGACTGAAAATATATATCAAGTCCCAGACCTCTCTGTACCTCATTTGTATCAAAATCCAAACATTTCTTCGCAAGATTATGAAAGTCCAGACCAGTGCCGTGATCATGTCTATCAAAACCCATACGACTGTGGCTTAAGAAGATACGAAAATAGTGATGTAATAATGGAAGCCATAAAGAATGAGCACCAAAATTCCCAATCCTCAATTGGGAGACCCTTGAATCAACATAGGTATGTGAATGTGCCCAAGGAACCAATTGGTGCATGCCCTCCTTCACCAGACGTCAAGGCTGAATCCTCTGAAAAGTGTGTTGAGTCACAAGAAGAAAAGACAGATGAATCCGAACAATGTAAGCAAAGTGTACCCCCCATGTTAAGTTGCCAAACTCCACTGCAAGATACAGAATCTGAATCTTCAGGTGTTTATCATGATGCTAGGAGCTCCACCCACAGTGAGTGAAATTTTACTTCAGAGGAAGACAGAAATTATTTTCCATAATTGAGTAATAATTTGAAATGAAATTCATGGTAAAATGAGCTTTGATTTCTGGTAAAAAGTTTTAAAGGATTTGATATGCATATAATATACGTATATACCTTGTTGAATGAAAAGAGAGGATGCTTTTCTCATACCTTTGTATATCATCAGCGAATCAGTTTTGGGTATCCTTGGTAGTGTTTTGTAAGAGGAGACTAATAGAAATAAGGAGGAGAGTCGGAGGTCCCTCCCTCCTTTTTTTTTCGCTACAGAACATCTGATGGAGCTGGTAAAGATGGGAAAGGTTTGATGAATACCTGTTGCCTTGCCCTCTTTGTTCAGATGTGACATCCCTGCTATCTTTAGCAGAATATGATATACAAGAAAAAAAATAATGCAACAGTGTAGTTTGCTATGCAAGCTCTCCACCTGTATAGGAAACTGTGGAATTGTGTTAAATTCTTGTTAAAAGACTACGTAAAAAACCGACTTAATACTGAAAGTCAAGTTCTTTTGAAAATTTGTCAGGCACACGAACTTTTTTTTAGGCCGTTGTGGGTACTAATCCAGAAATATTGATATGCTATTTACTCTACATCATCTTAAGTGCCATAGAAATAACAAAGCTGATACCACTGTTCGATTTAATCTCTGATTAAGAGGAAGTTATTGCTTATTGTAACAGTAAAAGTTGTACAATCAAAATATATGTTTTAAGTATATAAAAATAATGCTATTGTAAAATATTGATATATAAAATCCTATACTACTTCCGTGGTCTGGAAGAAAAAAAATCTCTAGTGGTGAGCTCTTCATTTCTTAGTATTGGTTGATACAAAAGACATATATTATGATAGGATGCTGAAAACTCTCTCTCTCTCTCTGGCTTACTGCTATTATTTTAGCTCTGTTTTTAATTGTATACTTAAAGAAAACTAATTTACTCTAATTTAATTAATGCAGGGGATTTAAAATGAGAGAAGGGCATCTAGCCTTAATTCCCCAGGTCCAACCTGTCTATGTCAACCTTTAATCGGATGGGTATTAATAGTGACACAAAACGGCAAATATATTGTACTTCAGCTGATTTTAACTTCATCACATAGAGTAACAAATTGTGTTGGAGATTGCTCTTATTTTGGAATAAGTAGTTCATAAAAAAGGGCCAATTTAGTCACAAAAAAGTCAAAGGTCCTAGAACTGATCTCCATTGCACTCTGCTGCATGAGTGGAACCAGCTAATATGTGACCAAGATCAGCTAAGAGAGATCTTCATGGACAATAGAAGGTAAAATTATTGTAACTGTGATACTGTGGCTGTAGCCTCCTTATTAATTATAGTAATACCAATAATAATAGTGGAAATACAAACCCACTGTAGAGTATTTTGTATTTAATAACTAATTACAAAACATCAAGCTTTCGCTTTCAACTGGAAGCATTATCAAGATTCCAAAGTACTTGCTTGTTGAGGAATTATATTCCTACTGTGTCGGGCTAGGTCATCATCCCCACCTTCACCTACACCCTCACCCCATCAATAGGAGTCTGACAATTATTTTTATCTGTCGTTAATCTATTTAAATCCAATCCTATCTCTTTGCAATACTTTTCTGGTATAGTTATTCTCAGATGTGAAACTTTTATTCTCTCCGAATGTATATAAAGAATTTCATAAAACACCTTCTACCATCCTTCTAATGCTGATTGTACCGCTATGATACACTATCCATGAACTATCAAAATTTGTTCTATAATTACTAGTTGTTTTATATTCGGCTGTTATACTATTTGCTAACTCTAAACTACATGCTCTGTTAGCAAATAAAATTGGAGTAATCGTAGAATAAATTTTGATTACCGTATAATAGTATATCTTAACAGTATAACTAGCGTCAGGAGGGTGGTAGAAGGTGTTAAATTCTTTAAATGCATTTAGAAGGAATACACATTTCACATCTGAGGGTGGTTATAATAGAAATACTGTATATTGTAAAGAGAGTTAGGATTGTATATTACTAAATTAATGAATTATAATAATAATAGTCAGACTCCTTTCGATGTGGGGGGGTAGAGGTGGAGGTGGGGCTGATGACATAATCCAACCAAGGAACAGATCACGGATAAGAGTTGATTCCTTAAAACCAGAGGTCAGCGAAATCGCACGTGAAGGTGGTGGAAGGGAAGAGCCAAGGTGTTCTCTTCGCATCAGGAAACAAAACCAGCACACTGTAGGAATACTGTATAACTCTTCAACAAGAAAGTGCTTTGGAATCTTCAAAGGGCTTTCAGCGGAAAGCAAAAGCTTGATGTTCAGTAATTAGCAATTAAACACAAAGTACTCTACAGTGGGTGTCTATTTCCACTATTGAAGTACAGTAATCACTAGCTCCCTGGCTCTAATAATAATAATAATAATAATAATAATAATAATAATAATAATGGTAATAATAATAATAATGATAATAATAATAATAATAATTATTATTATTATTATTATTATTATTATAAGACTCAACCTGAAATGGGTGCTAGTTCCGCTTGTTATCTATAATGAAAAATATCTACTAGGTTAGGTTAGGTTTAGGTTAGGAAGTAGATTCATGACATAGATAACAAGCTGACATGACACCCTGAAATGAATCAATTATATATTTATTTTTTTTATTATAAAGTTCTCTATGGCTTTATTTACCTCAAATTTCCTAATCTTTTATATTTGTTTTACGGGTTTAGAGCTTATTGTGTTGTGGGTTTTCACTCCAACACTTTGTATGTCTCTCTGTTCAGCTAATGGTCATGCCTATTCTCGTTTTCATGTTGAAGTCTGCTCCTTTCATCTGTACATTCATTAT
>JAXCGZ010003836.1:115000-120000 GCA_037179515.1 Halocaridina rubra
CAAGAATAATTTTTTAATCTACCGGAAAATGGCTGGGTAGCAACAGAGCTCATTGCGAATGGAAGATTTTTATGAATATGGAAGTGTTACTACATACATACATACTTACATATACAGTGGTAAGGATTAGCCTAGTCAAAGCTAGCACATATACCAGAAGCTAATATACATTGATCACTCTAGCTCCTTAGGGATATTGGGCTGCCTGCCACCATACCCTTCACCACCACAATGCTTTGGTCATCCACAGTGTAGGTGTTACCAAGGTGAAGTTTTCTCACAGCATCATTGCATATATGCATCTGTCTTGAACTTATGGTAGTAGTGGTACCACAAATGATCACCATGCCATTTTTGTACTCATGATGGTTGTTGAGTTGACAGCATCTTAGAAAGAGCTGCAATATTTTGCCTTTGATCGACACGGGACGAGGAAATATTGTATTCTGGTTCTTTGGTGGAATCAGTGACCCATATAGTTGCTCATCATTCTTTTTTGGTGTTTATGTATACTTTTGTGTGTGTGTGTGTGTTATTATTATTATTATTATTATTATTATTATTATTATTATTATTATTATTATTATTATTATTCAATTTCATTTATGTATCGCTAAGTATATGAAATCCAAAGAGTATGATTTATAAAATGTGATTATATATATATATATATATATATATATATATATATATATATATATATATATATATATATATATATATATATATAACTTGAACCTAGGACACATAATTACTGTACCAAGGCGCTACCAACAACACCACAGAAGGTCTTAAAAGGGAAACAAACCTTACAGCTATATCTACTATACTAGGAATGAACGCATTCTACCTAAATGCCACTCTGTTCATATTAGTTTCCCCCAACGTCACTCGTGGCTTCATTTTTGCATTTAATTCAAATCTCAATCTCATTTTGGACCAACAGTATTGTTGGTCCCATTTGATATATATATATATATATATATATATATATATATATATATATATATATATATATATATATATATATATATATATATATATATATATATATATAGATAGATAGATAGATAGATAGATAGATAGATAGATATATAGGTAGAGAGATAGATAGGTAGATAGAAAGAGAGATAGAAAGAGATAGAGAGAGAGAATGTGTATATTGGCTAAATGTGCTAAATGTTTTCCATTTATGGATGAGGAATTTCATCGTTATTCTTCAAGTCTAACGCACTTTAGGGAGTCTCAGAACGTAAGTTAGTGAAGTCATTCATAACTCAGGATTCAGAATCGAACTTTTTTAATAGAGTAAGAGCCGCGGTAGTGCAGTGGTTAGAGTAGTCGACCCAGGAAGTGATAAACCCGTGTTCGAGTCAGCGACGGGAAAGGGCAGCCAGCCTAAAAATCCTCATCTCCAACTATCTGAGCCCTCCCTCATGCGCAAGTGGATTAATAATGACAAAATGGCAAACAGAAAAGAGAGAGAGAGAGAGAGAGAGAGAGAGAGAGAGAGAGAGAGAGAGAGAGAGAGAGAGAGAGAGAGAGAGAGTACTTGCAAAATCACCTAGAGCGTGAAGACCGGATTTCAATAGCAACAAGGGTACGCCCAAGCAAGGTGAATTGGTGAGTTAAACCCTTGATTTGCCATTCCAAAAGAACCCCCGAGGTCTAGCAGCCTCGTTCCGTGGCATATAAATGGGATTAAGTAAAGATAATCCCTCCCATCAGAAAAAAGAGGGACAAGATTAACCTGTACATTTTTCTTGATTAAGTTAGGTCAGGTTAATCATAATTATGAAACATGATTGGCTACAAGAGAATTTTTCTGTAACGATTGAGTGGGGGATTATGGATTTCGCGGTCGTGCTTAGTGGTAAAATAATCGACTTGGGAGGTGAGCGACCGCGGGGAGTTAGGAAGGGCATCCAACTTTAATTCCAAAGCTCCAATCTGTCTGTACCCGCCCCTTAGGGATTGATAGTGACATAAAACTAGGATTTATAAACGAGTAAGTGAGGGATTATTCTAACTAGTGGACGCTGTGAGGGATTTCTTCATCCCACATGAGAGATTTTTACTTAGTCCTGTCTATGATGTGAAAGGGCCAATAGTAGCGTTTTTACTTCCTATCTCCAGACATGTCAGGAGCAGACATTAATAGAAATGACAGCCCATTTATAAAACAAACTGAACCATGATCAGGCAGTATAATGGGAACTGATATATATATATTTTTTTTTATGATTGTGACGCCAGTACGGGCCAAAAAAATAATAAAATAAAACAGCCCTCATCGGGGCTGGGCACGAAGAATACATAAAGTAAAGAGAAACAGAAATGGAGAGTGAAATGACTTGTCAGCTGTGAAGGGATAATAAAAGATGTGTAATGAATATCCAAGAATATTCAGTGTAGCTGTAGGCATAGAAAAAGAACCATAACTGAAGAAAGACTTAACATCGAACTGTCCTGGACAGTCCTATTTAAGTTTGTCGCTTTAAAAAAAAAAAAAGGCAACAGATTTAGCGTCTGGGGGCAGCGGTAGTTCACTGGAGGAATGAGCGAGTCGGGAAGCAAATGCGGATTCAATCCCACCGCGGGGCTTTAGGAGGGGCATCCAGCCTCAATCCTCCGGCTCCTACATGTCTGCGTCCACTCCTATTTGAATATGGACTTATTTTGACATTTAAATGGTGCATGATTAATAACAGATATGAATCGCCTCCCACAAAAGAGGTTTTGAGATAATTTCCTTAGTGTGGCTCGTACAGCTTCTCTTTCCCTAGAGCTACATGGAGATAAAACGGCAAGGGTGGTGGTGGCCCTTGTGTTGTATATAGCTTCTGTTTTCTCAGCAGGGATCTATTCCCGTGCCGCAGCTCTTTTGCTAGAGAGAGAGAGAGATTATTTTTTATTTTATTAATTTATTGCGCCAAGGCGTCAGACATTACATGAGTTCATACAAATAATGCTTCAAATGGATATAAAACCAAGAATTGAACATGGTTTACAGGGAGGTGTACATATTGATAAAACATTGCTGCATACTAACACACAACTCACAGAATGGCAGCACAGAGTACATTATATGCAAAAGTAAAGCTCAGAGAAACGCAGAATGCACAAACAGAATTATATAGCAACATACAGAAAATATATGTATATTTCAATATAATTAATGGCCACCAAAGTGAGGAAAACGAGCAAGAATAACATCAAGGTTGTCATCATTAAGTAAAAATGAGCAGATCTGTATTAAGTTCTGACCTCGTGGTAAAACATCTCTCACTGCGGGGCACTGAAGACAATAGTGGTCAAGAGTGTTAGCATTAGTTCGGTCGCATAATGTACAGGAGGTGTACTGTGGCATATCTAGAGTCTGGGAGACCTGCCATAAAGGCCGATACCCCATTCTGAGCCGAGCACTAACTACATTGTTTTTCCGCACCATTAACCCGCGTCTGCGATACTTGTAGCGACTGTGAAGGAAGTGATCATGGTGCTGTATGGACACACTGTTGGCCCTCTCCGTGTCCCTGCGCTGGACCGTCATGGCAAACCCAGCTGAGTAGATGAGCGAGAGAGAGGAGATAGATAGATAGGTAGATAGATAGATAGATAGATAGATAGAGAGAGAGAGAGAGAGAGAGAGGTGTCTTGTTATCTATTTGTCTGACTGCATACTTATATATGAAATTAATATATATGTACCGAATGAAACCTTATTTGTTGACGTCAAATACTTATCATTATCATTTCGAAGTATATGTGTTACAGTGCAAATACGGTAAAAGCGTACCCATATGCATTTGTATGTGTTTGTGTGTGTGTGTAGAAAATAATGCTTCATTATTTATGATAAGTGGATATAGTTCAACTCCTCACTCGAGCTACATAAGAATAAAACTGTGAAAAAATAACCCTTTTGTGTGGTTGCCTCCAACCTACTTAGAAGGCTCATTGAGTACCCCATTTTGATGTGTTTTTGAACAGTATCTTTACAATTTTGTGATGTTATATATATATATATATATATATATATATATATATATATATATATATATATATATATATATATATATATATTTATATATATATATATATATATATATATGTATATATATATATATATATATATATATATATATATATATATATATATATATATATATATATATAGAGAGAGAGAGAGAGAGAGAGAGAGAGAGAGAGAGAGAGAGAGAGAGAGAGAGAGCGTTAATGTAAAATTCATCGTGCCATGAATCAGTAAGGGCACCAGATATTTTGCGCATTTATATCTGCCTGTTTGATCTGCGCATGCCAATCTTTCTCCGAAAATGCATTTAAGGTCATCCCATTGGCTCATGAACTGTGCAAGGAAGGGGAATGTATTTGAGAAACCAAAGAATTCCATATGATGGCATCACCATCACTTGCCACTTCATAACTGCAATGGTATGTTTTGTGAACCCAGGCTTCCGCATTCTGAACTCTGTAGCATATGCTTATATTGATTATCATTATAACTCATTTGGTTTTGAGTTATTGTTCTTCGAAATCCTTTCTAGACCTAGGTTAATTTTTTTAAAACTTTGTTTCGTTTCCATAAGACCCTAAGAAATCTTTGGTATATATAGAAACAATTAGGACCTTCTTTTTTCTTCCATATTGTTTATTCACGTGACATCTCTATTGTGACATAACCCAATTTGTTTTTTTCATTCCCCTCTTTGTTTGTGTTTATTTAACCTTAACTGAGGCTTTCATAGCTAGTTGTATTTTGAAAACAAATACTGCTCGGAATAAGTCTTACATAAACATTAATACTCATTCATGCGCAGCCTTGGTTGAACGTATTCTAAGAATTGGTTATCCCAGGATATAGATATTACATTAAATGGGGGTGGGCACGAATACGTCTTCCATGTTCCCCTGCGTATCTTAGAAGTCGACTAAAAGGGGTAAAACGAAGGGACTTGGAAGCCCATCCTCAGTGTTTT
>JAXCGZ010003836.1:125000-132500 GCA_037179515.1 Halocaridina rubra
ATGGGGCCACGGTGGCTCAGTGGTAGATAACGTGAGTTGGGAAGTGACTAACGCGGATTCGATCCCACCACGAGGTGTCATGAAGGGCATGCATTCTTAATCCCCCAGCTCTAACATGTGTATGTGTGTGTGTGTCCACCTCTGTTCAAATGGTGACTGAGGCACAAAACCGGTGCATTCATAATTTCAAATAATATTCTAGCTACTTATCTATATACAAAGGCCATAATTAAAAAGGATGGTGACCGAGCTTAAGCAAAGCCTTGACTATATTCGGGAGGACAAGGTGAAGGGAAAGACTTACCAGTCCCCGCGGCCGCCCCGTTTTGTCGAACTTAAGACATGCTAGAGATCACTGAGGCGGTATTCTTTCCCCCCTTCCCAGTGTCGGAAAGACGAAATTACAGAGTAAAAGAGAGAGAGAGGAGAGAGAGAGAGAGAGAGAGAGAGAGGAGAGAGAGAGAGAGAGAGGAGAGAGAGAGAGGAGAGAGAGAGGTCTCTCCCAAAATCTTGTTTTTTTATGATATTGCTGAGGAATAGGGTACAATCTCTCTTGATTTATTTATATATAAACACAGACCTTGAGTTTGTGTTCATCTTGCAAATTTAGTTTCTTACCTAAAGTTTCCTAACATTATTCTTATATTTTTATATTTTCCCAAATTTATGTAAAAGATTTTAATTTTCTTTCTTTGATATATATATATATATATATATATATATATATATATATATATATATATATATATATATATATATATATATATATATATATATTAGTATGAGGATAAGACACTAGGTAAATTATAACCTTGGATCATATAGATAGAGACAGATTAACCCTTGATTCTTCATTACACTCATTAAGACATCATGAGGTTGTTAAATGAGGGGCTCAAATGAATTGCAGTGATCCCTCCCCCCTCCCTCATTTTCCCCTTCTCCGACCTCATTACTCAGGGAGGTAATTAGTGCAATTTGGAGAAAGAAAGAGCTCTCTTTTATTCAGTATTATTGTTATTACAATTATTATTATTATTATTATTATTATTATTATTATTATTATTATTATTATTATTATTATTATTATTATTATTATTATTATTATTATTATTATTATTATTATAGGGTATTTGCGGGGCATGTCTATTTGCCATTTTAGAAGACCAAACTGGCCTCTAGTTGTATGGACAAATACATATACATGAGCCTTAAGCTTGAATATGTAGCTCCCTTCTGGAATCCCCACTTGAAAAAAAAAATGTTAGCAGAGCTGGAGAATGTTTATAGACATGTTATAAGGCTGGTGCCAGACATGCGAAATCTCAGCTATAAGGGAAGGTTCAAATAGGCTTACCAATGTTTGAAGCCAGTAGAAAGTGGCTCTAGAATTAGATATCCTTGTCTGAAGCCTTGTAAGAATAGTTGATAGCGGGAATTTGCTAAGAAAAGAAAATGTAAAAGAGAAATGCATTCAGTGTTTTATGTAAAGACATCAGTTGAGTTACTCGAAAATGGAACCTACCTGGAGACTTAGAGTTGCGATCATTGGGGTCTTTCCCGTAAACACGGGTAAATACTCTCTCTCTCTCTCTCTCTCTCTCTCTCTCTCTCTCTCTCTCTCTCTCTCTCTCTCTCTCTCTCTCTCTCTCTCTCTCTCTCTCTCTCTCTCTCTCTCTCTCTCTCTCTCTAACACACACACACACACACACACACACACACACACACACACACACACACTCAGTGTCTGAATGGAGAAGAGTTAGTAGCGGAGTTCCACAGGGTTCAGTTTTAGGGCCACTTTTGTTCCTTTTTTATGTAAATTACCTACCAGAGTCGGTAAATTCATTCATGAATATCTTTGCAGATGATGTAAAGATTGTGAAGAAAGTAAGAGACGAAAACAGTGGTAGTGGTCAGCAAAGTGGCTAATGAATTTCAATACTTCTAAATGTAAGCTAATGAGAATGGATGCAAGTGCAAGAAGGCCCAAGCTTGACTACTTAATGGCAGGAGCAGAACTTTAAGAGACTAAGAATGAGAGAGATCTAGGAGTAAACATACTGGCAGATATGTCTCCAGAAATGCATATAAATGGCATAGTAAGGACAGCATATGCTTTCTTAACAAATGTAAGAGTAGCCTTCAGGCACATGGAAAAGGAACTGTTCAGAAATATTCATGTAACCTATGTGAGGCCAAAGCTTGAATATGCAGCCCCCTCTTGGAATCCACACTTGAAAAAGCACGTAATTAAGCTGGAAAAAGTTCAAAGACATGCCACGAAGCTGGTACCAGAAATACGCATTCTTAATTATGATGAGAGGCTGATTGAATTAGACCTACCATCACTCGAATCTAGACGAATTTGGGGGAATATGGTAGCGGTTTTTATGTTTCTACATGGTTATGACAGAGTGGATAGGGATCGATATTTTGATATGTCTGGCACTAGAACTAGAGGTCATAGATTGAAGCTTCGTAAGAAAGCTTCTTTGCAGGATGTAAGGCAGTACTTTCTTAGTGTAAGAGTAGTTAATGATTCGATATCTCTAAGCGAGGAGGTAATTAAGGCTGACTTAATCCATAGTTTTAAGGCCAAGTATGATAAGTATCACTGAGTACAAAATGAAACCGACCAGGAGACGGGAAGTGTCGAGCTTGGGGCTCTTTCCCGTAAGCACAATTAGGTAATTACAATAGGTAGCACACATTCATAATTTTAAGGACAAATATGGTAAGTGTCATTGAGTATAAGAGCGAAACCGATCAGGAAACTGAACGTTACAAGCATAGGGCTCTTTCCCATAAGCATAATCAGGTAAATACACTTAGGTAAATGCGCTTGCACACACACACACACACTCGTGTTTAACCCTGCCATGATTTAGGCTTTTGCATTATGGTTACTAATATCAATAGCATACTTTCACTGTTCATAGAAGAATTGGCTATATTTTATTCACAGAATATATTTTGTGTGTATGTGTGGGTGTTTCATGGAAAACCTCACTTTTTCTCTGACAATACAACTCATCCATGTTTAAGGAGAAGAAAATAATGGACAAAATCTTGATTTTATTTTTTTATTGTATAGAGATTTATTTATGTTATTATTATATAATTTGCTTCCTTCCCCTTCCCGTTACCTTCTCTGTTGATGTTTGTCGTTTTTGTCAGTATTTATATCCATTCGAATGTTGGTGAACACAGACGGGCTGCAGCTGAGATTGAACACATGTTTGTTACTTCTCGAGTCGAGGGCTCCAACCTATATACCTTCTTTTATCAGTAAATCTAGTTCTTGTGGTATATAGCTCCTGTCGACTCAGCAAGAATCGTCAGGTAGGTTAAGCTGTACACTATTAAATATGAAGAGTTACTTGTGAAGCAGTATCTTTCGCAGCTCTCTTGTAGAGCATGTGACCAGTCCTTCAGGAAGTAAAAAAAAAAAGAAAAAATAAGCCTTGTGCGCTATCTGATCTAATACAATTCTTGTGTGTTTTTATTTAGTCTGTAGACCTTGTGTTTTTAGCCTGGGACATTTAATGCAGATCCTGTTTCGTTGTTTGGCTGTGTGCATTATTTTTCATACAGTCCTTCTCGTGCTTTGACTCTTGTTTTATTACTATGTTGATGTTTTATATTGATATCCCGTTGATTTGTGCATTTATTGTTTATGCAGTTTTTCTGGTCAATTCGATTACTAGGACTTAAATTGTCTCTTTTAAGTATACAGCTTCAGGATTGTCGAATGTTTGTCTGTTCTCGTTGCAGAGCTGATATTGCAATAGATCTACAAGTGGCATGGAATGTCGATCTGTGCACTCACTGCAGTTGCCAAGTGGCCAGAGCCTAGGGAAAGACAGAGGCCACTATTTCCCGTCCCACAGCCTCGCTATGATTAAATTAAAAATTCGCCTTTTCTCCGCGGAATGAGGCGGCTGCGAATTCTGCACCCGACAGCCACTTACGTTTCCAGAAATTCTCAGTCGTGCCTATCCGAGATGGGGACCTAAGAAACCCCTACAGAACACAGTTCTACTCCTTTTGTGATTAAAATGTGCCTCACGGTAGAAGATCCTTGTCAACTTACCCTGTGATGGACCAAGCAGGGTGGTAGGGGAGAATTATGGCGTCCCTTTATCCCCAAGGATTTAAGAGGAGCGACAGAAGTATATTAGCTGCTGGTGAATGTGAGTGCTTTGACTTGGCACTCCTTACAAGGAATATTGTGGTCATTATATATATATATATATATTATATATATATATATATATATATATATATATATATATATATATATATATATATATATATATATATATATATATATATATATATATATATATATATATATATATATATATATATATATTGTATGTATGTATGTATGTATGCATGTATTTAGGTAGGTTGGTAGGTAGGTAGGTAGGAAAGTAGGTGGGTAGGTTGGTAAGTAAATAGGTAGGCAGGTGGGCAGGTAGGTGGGCAGGCAGGCAGGCAGGTTGGTAGGTAGGAAGGAAGGTAGGTAGGAAAGTAGGAATCACAGTAGGACCTTCTGAGATTAAGCCAGGTACTAACACGGTAAGCTACGGAGGGGTATGACCTGAGAGCTTGTTACCTTTTTCAGACTTTATCTTTTACATATAGAATCCATTTATGCTACTATTATAGATATGTGCCAGGTGTTTTTATACCCATAAAAGTGATAATGGAATCGTAATTGAACTCCGAACCCTGTCAAGAACTTCCACATAATTAGCACCTCTCCGTTGGGACTCATTTACCTTTTCGAGTCGGCAAGCGGTTAACGTGCATTTGATCCTACTGGGTGGCGTTAGGAAGAGCACTTAACCTTAATCCTCCGGCTCCAGCGTGTTTGTTTTCACTCTGTTCGAATGGGGGCTAATTGTGGCATAAAGAAGCAGACTGCAACGTCAAAGCTTTCATAGAGAAATTTTCTAAGCGATTCCCTTGTCTTAAGAAAAGATATAATAACTCTTTGCAGATCAGAATACCTACCAAGTGACGGGGAGTTACGAACCTAATGCTCAGAACTTGCTCCCTTTTCTTCTCTAAAAGCTACTTTTTGATATATTTATTCTGTTCAATAAAGGAATTGAAACAGTGCGTTCTATTGCGCGGATAGATATAAATTTTGCCAGTTTTGTTCGCGAGGTTGCAGGGGGTCATTTTCTTTTTATAATAGTTGTGGCTTACCTGTGGTTCTTTCTCCATCCCCAGTCTCTCTACAGGTTTGTTCTGACCGGAAAATGCTTCTCTCTCTCTCTCTCTCTCTCTCTCTCTCTCTCTCTCTCTCTCTCTCTCTCTCTCTCTCTCTCTCTCTCTCTTCTCTCTCTCTCTCTCTCTCTCTCTCTCTCTCTCTCTCTCTCTCTCTCTCTCTCTCTCTCTCTCTCTCTCTCTCTCTCTCTCTCTCTCTCTTTTGTACCTACTAAGCACTCTATCTCATGGATGTAAATGGTAACGTCCTCTCAACCTTCAGTGTAAATACTTTCAGCAGGCAACGAAAAATAACTAGAGAAATGTCTTTCCTTTTCGTGAAAGAAAATTTACAATATTATATTCTGTCGGATGAATTACTCATAACTCCCAACAGATAAAACCATGTCAAATGATTAGTGTCTTAAGATAATTAAATGAAAACCGAATTTATATTCAATTTCACGTACACAGACAACACTGCCTTTTCTTCTTCTTCTTCTTCTTCTTCTTCTTCTTCTTCTTCTTCTTCTTCTTCTTCTTCTTCTTCTTCTTCTTCTTCGTCTACATTTTTTCCCACTTTTATGTGGGGTCGATGTTTCTAGCCAGTGTTCTCCGTATGTTTCTGCCTTTTATGCTTTATTCATTCCTTTAAATGAGCTGTTTTGGGTATTAGCAAATGATACAATTTGCAATATATAATCATTTATGCCATAGTGATCGTCAATGACCTTATCATTGGGAGTCATAAAGTAGTATGGCGTCTTAGATATGTCTTATCTTCAAAAAATGTATTTTCACCTTTAATGTCTTGGAATATAGAGATTATGTTGCCTTACTTCGACATAAGGAAGTGAGATTTTGATTGCCTGTCTACCTTTTATGAGTCTTGTTTCATATCTTACTGGCTTGTTATATTATTATTTTATTATTATTATTATTATTATTATTATTATTATTATTATTATTATTATTATTATTATTATTATTATTATTATTATTATTATTATTATTATTTTTTTTGTTATTATTATTATTATTATTATTATTATTATTATTATTATTATTATTATTATTATTATTATTATTATTACTACTACTACGATTTTCGTTGTTTTTGTTTTTGTTGTTGTGTGTTGATTTTCGTCCAGTTTGTGTTTGTCGCCTTAGCTGATAACAGAATGTGTGCAGTTTTGATATGTGTGTGCGTGTGCGAGAGAGAGAGAGAGAGAGAGAGAGAGAGAGAGAGAGAGAGAGAGAGAGAGAGAGAGAGAGAGAGAGAGAGAGAGAGAGGAGGAGAGAGAGAGAGAGAGAGAGAGAGTATATGAATCCTGTACTCCAGAAGCAGGAAGATGAAGGCAAAGCAAGCTATACAAGGCATTTAAAGTGTAATAAGAAAAAAAAAGAAGGAACTTAACATTGACGAAGCATAGGACATTGTACAAGACTGAAGTCGCTTTTGTGTTCAGGGAGGATTGAGGGCTGCTGCTGCTGAAGAAGTTTATTTGTCATGAACTCTGTGACATTTTATAAAGGATATTTTGCCTGTATTTTGAAGCTGATATAAATGTGACATTTGAATGATGTACTTTTTGGGTCTTGCAATGAAGAGTAATGACTGGGTGCTCTAGGGTTTTACAAGACAAGTCATCTCACTTAACTTGACCTAACCTAACTATTTACGGGGTTATTTAACTTTACGCAGGGTACTTAGGAGTTACTCATCTGTACAAGGGTCTTCATTTTTTCTCTCATCATTAATATTGTAAGATTTTACCCTAAGGATTTTGCCTATATATAATCTGCATCTGAAGGCTAATAGTGACCCTGACGGATGGCCTTTTTTATTTTTTTTTTACCTCGAGTTGAAGGCTGAGCATCACTTTGGGTATTTACTACATATTGCTGCCTTAGAATTAGTTCAGACATAAGGAGGGGGCCGCGGTAGCTCAATGGGAGATTGCTCTCTTCTGGAAGTGACTAATATGTACTCAGTCCCTCTGTGAGGTGCTATGAAGTGCATCCAGTTTTTATCCCCCAACTCCAACCTGTCTGTGTCCACATCCATTGCAGTGGGGATTAATAGTAACGTAAAACGTAAAAGCAAGTAAACAAACGTAATATATATATATATATATATATATATATATATATATATATATATATATATATATATATAAGTTAACAATGTTATTCTCTTAACGATGTTAGATAGCTTACATTTTGTTGTAAAAACTGTCTCTCATCATGGCCAATCCAGCCTTAGTGACCCTGGAT
>JAXCGZ010003836.1:137500-160000 GCA_037179515.1 Halocaridina rubra
ATATATATATATATATATATATATATATATATATATATATATATATATATATATATATATATATATATATATATATATATATATATATATATATGCACACACACACACACACACGTGTATGTATGTATGTACGTACGTACGTATGTATGTACGTACGTACGTATGTATGTATGTATGTATGTATGTATGTATGTATGTATGTATGTATGTATGTATGTATATATGCATAAAAAAGAATGTAGTGTAAATTCATTATTTTTTATTTATTTTGTATATTTATTAATTAGCATTGTAATGCCAGGGAGAAGCTGACCCGGAAGTGTCCAAAGAGAGAGAGAGAAAAAAAAGAGAGTGAGGGAGAGAGAGAGAGTGCCATATGGGTGCTAAATCCTTGTTGACATTGTAGGTGTCAAGTTTATCACGCCTTCTCAGTATTGCATCCTGTATCCTAATTTATCGAGTTAGATATTTTTCATTTATATAATTTTATTAATATATTTCCTTCATTTGTTGCATTAAGTTGTTTAAGAGTTCTTATATATATATATATATATATATATATATATATATATAATATATATATATATATATATATATATATATATATATATATATATAAGAAATGACACCAAAGTTGACTGAAAACTTTTACACAGGTCTTGGAGAATCAATATGCCTCAAATATCACTGTTGAAGAGTATATATATATATATATATATATATATATATATATATATATATATATATATATATATATATATATATATATATATATATACATATATATATATATATTATATATATATATATATATATATATATATATATATATATATATATATATATATATTATGAGTGTGACACCAGGACTGGACAAAAATAAAACAATAAAATAAAACCACCCTCAGATGTGAAGGGATAATAAGATATGTGTAACTAATATTCAAGAATATTCGGTGTTGATGTAGGCATGGAAAAACCGCAACTGAAGGAAGACTTATCATCGAACTGTCCTGGACAGTCCTATTCAAGTTCGCAATGGGCGGCTTGGGCCATGGGCCAACCTACTCTCTCTCTCTCTCTCTCTCTCTCTCTCTCTCTCTCTCTCTCTCTCTCTCTCTCTCTCTCTCTCTCTCTCTCTCTCTCTCTCTCTCTCTCTCTCTCTCCTTCACACTTGCTATTTTAGATTCCAATCAAATGTTCAAATATGGTTTGTAGCGTCTTTATACCCTGTGAAGTTTTTATCCCTAAACGACTTAGACAGTCTTCAATTATTCTGTTTACGGAGCATTCTTTTCTAGACAATCTTAACACTCCGATGGCGTCTCCTCGTTTGCAGATAAGCTCATAAATACTTTATTGGCTCTACAGGTTAAAGAAGGGCATGTCATACTAGATAAACCAAGTTTGAGCGTGTTTCGTTCCATGTAGGAAATAGTTAAATTTTCACCTAGTTGGGGCTCACGGCAGAAGAATTTTGCCCAGTTACTGTGTGGATGACTCCAGCAAGGTGGTGGAGAGGAATGGCGATTATTTTCCGCAAGGAACTAGGAGGAATGATCGAGGTATATTAGCCTCTGGTAAATGTGTGCTTTAACTCGACCATCCCATTACATAGGGCATTTCGGCCATTGCATATGTATGCATGCATGTCGAGGATAGTGATCTTTAACATTTCCTATTCCTTGCCAACTAAACAGAATGTTAAGCCTGGTTTTTCCCTTAGAGGAAGACAAAGAACAAGAGTCTTGAAGGACATATTCTGGTATCAATTTCTAAAGGATAGATATAGCATCATAACAGATCATTCTACATTTAGCCAAATAATACAGACGAACACAGACGTACGCGTCAGTAGAGCATCGTCCAGAATTGTACCTGTAATGTATAGAAAAAAAGGTAATTTGATTATATAATTTAAGAGATTTGATAACGGATCATTCATGAGTCATCCGAAGAATCTTGATGAACGTATATGTATAACTCAGCAGAATCCCGTCCAAAATAATACCTTTAAAATGTAAAATATAAGATAATAAATGATTCGAAACCATGTGTTAGAGTAGATGAATTAATTAGACAAAGTTCCTTTGATTCAATTCTATTCAAAAGATAAGCTTATAAAGAGGCGCCTTCAATTCCAAATTAGCACCTGACAAACAGTTCAGCCTTTGACAAAGAGTTCCATTCGAAGGGAACTACTTTTGTCACATAAATCGGTGCAAAGTCAAATCTGAATTGAAAGATAAAAATATCGTTTTCCATTATATTGGGTTATTGCAAGGACCAGAATCCCTTTGCTGTTGAAAATAGGGATCACCATTCAGTATACAGTAAGGTGGGCGCGGTATCTCAGTGGTTAGAGCGTTCGAATCTGGAAGTGAAAAACCGAATTAGAGCCACAGCTGGATTTTAAGGAGAGCATCCAGCCTTATTTAGTCTCTAAGGTCCAACATATGTGTTACCACCTCGACTCGAATGGGGACTAATTATGACACACGGAAACGGTGCTTTAGTTATCCAGTATGCAGAACCATTCAATATTGAGAGTAACTCAGAGGGAACAGCGTCTGTCTTCAACCCCGAAAGTCCCGCATTAAACAGCAGAAACTTGTCTATACAGCTTTTATCTTAACAATAGCTATTAAGCTACATTGTGGCGCAGTGGTTAATCTCTGGGACTGGTAAAAAACTGGTCCTAGGTTCGATCCTGGCCCGACGTTAGATATGTTTTCACTTTCATATCGTTGCCGATTAAATTGAACCATTACTTTGATCTACCTAATTATTCAGCCATTGCCTGGAGATTACTGGGTCCACGTGATTGGAGAGGGGACTTAGGCCCTGTCTATATGGTAGAAATGTAATCGGGCTCTGTTTTACCACTGTACTCGGCCTCTGCCATTCATTAGGGACCATTAACCTTTATTGATAAGCAGAGGGTAGTGGCGTTCCACTTAGTAGTACACGCAATACTAATTAACGAAAGACATATTCAGCTTTATCTAAACAAACCTCTTGAAGATACTGTTTCATCATTGTCCTCGCGCATCGCACTTGGCCTGCTAAGTTCACAGAAAGTACCATACAAGAGTCACTACTTCCTGCTTGTAGCCTAAGAGAGTCAGGTGGGTAGAAACTCTACTAGTTATTTTCCTAATTTCTCTAAAAATACGTCTTTGCATTCAACAGTAAAGTTGTTTATTTTAGAAAAAGAAACACAAAACAACATCTGTAAAAAGGAAATAAAAGTGCGGATGAAATGGTGTCCTTGATCCTGCGACACCCATTCTCTCTCTCTCTCTCTCTCTCTCTCTCTCTCTCTCTCTCTCTCTCTCTCTCTCTCTCTCTCTCCTCTCTCTCTCTCTCTCTCTCTCTTTCTCTCTCTCCTCCTCCTCCTCCTCCTCCTCCTCCTCCAATAAATGTAGATTTATTTTGAGGAAGTGTAAATAGTATGCTTCCACGTACATGTGAATAATGTGAATTCTTTGAAATAAACCAAATTTTTGTCCTTAGGAGGAGATGAAGGTGTATAAAAAAGAATACTAAATTGCACTGCTTTTTTCTGAATATTGCTTTATTAATTTTGTTGATCAAGTTTTTTATGAGTGTGACACCGTGACAGGCAAGAAAATCACTCTCATCGAGTCTGGGCACTAAGAAAACATAGAAACGAAGAAAAAGTAGAAGCTTAAAGACAACGCCGAAATAACAAAAGGATAAACAATAGGAGAAGACAGTTAAATCGAAATAATGAAGGCCTAGAGATATAGCAAGATTAAGCAAACACTGAGATGACGATAGATCCGCTTATTGAAGGAAGATAGGTCATAAGAATTAGAAAAGACAGAAGGAGCAAGAGAGTTCCAGAGTCTGGATGTGGAAGGGAAAAAGCAGTCACTGCACCGACAAATCTGCGAGCTATAAATCTCCACACAGTACCTGTGAGACGATGCCGCTTGGCGAGTGTTACACGGCCTCTGCAGGGGGGAGATATGCAACTCGCCAACTCATCAGAACAGTGATTGAAGTAGTAATGATAGAAAAGAGAAAGGGTGCTACCTTACGGCGAAGAGAAAAAGTATCCAAATTAGAAGTAAGAGAGTAGGAAAATATACAAGATATAGCCAGAAACTGTCTTGCAGACATTAAATTTAACTAAATTTTGGGTTAGTTGATGCCTAACCTAACCTAGCCAAACAATTAACATGGTTATTTAATGTACTGGGGAGTCGTTATATTTTCTTTATTTCATTTTGTTATTATTGATTTAATTGACATATTAAATTTAGTGTTTATTTGTGTATTTATTATTCACCTCTCTCTCTCTCTCTCTCTCTCTCTCTCTCTCTCTCTCTCTCTCTCTCTCTCTCTCTCTCTCTCTCTCTCTCTCTCTCTCTCTCTCTCTCTCTCTCTCTCTCTCTCTCTCTCTCTAAGCCTGCTATATATTTTTTCTCTCTCTAAGCCTGCTATATATTTTTTCTCTCTCTAATACACTGCATAAGTTAACTCTTCCAGAATTTATTCAATATCAAAGCGGAATAGGCTGCAAGAGTCTGTTGGAATAATATATTTTAACTGCCTTACATGTTCTTTTGGGTATTTTAATGTAGATGCGTCATATGCAAACTGCTTAATCTCGTATATCAAGAGTTAAGATTCTTCATATTGTGGAGTATTATGTGACGATACAATAGAGTGCATGGGAAAGTTCATCTTTTTTAGCATTGGTAATCCCTATACAAAATGTTAAGGTTGCTTCTTGATGCATTACATTTCTAGCAATGTATGTCATCGACATCTCTGTCTGTTTTATTATGAAATACCTGATTATGTTAAGTGTTGATCACTATCAATGCTTTATTATGAACATTATTGTTAACATTTTTATTACAGCATTATTATTTTCTATGAAAACTACATTTAATTTAACTGTATGTAATACCCTCTTATTTATTAATTCAATTACATGTCTAATGGAAATGTTTGTTTGTTTGTTTGATTGTTTGTGTGTTTGTTTAGGCCTTTACCGGTTCTTTTATAAGAACCTCACCGCTGGGGCATTGAGAGATAGTGTATCATCGGATTGGGTTTTTGTTTAGCCAGCGGTGGGCCTCTTCCCAATCCTCCACACGTCTCCATAGCCAAGGGACCAGTTTAAGCTTCCCCTCCTTTAACCCAGGCCGCCACCCTATAGGTTTCGGGAGGAGTCGCCTAGGTCCCCACTTCCATCATGAGGAGGATACTACCTTTGGTTAGTTCCACTGAGGCCTCAGAGGAACCCAAAGGAAGCATGGCCTCCCCCTGAGGAAGTGAGGACAGTGCTTTCCCCTCGCATATGGACAGAAGATTTTTTGGCCGACCCCAAGAGGTACTTCTGCCCAGTCTACGAGGGGAAGGGCGGCGGGCAGAGCAAGAGTCAACCCTATCCCCTGCTTGGGATTGCATATCCCTGATCTGAGATTGCATGGTCTTCCCCTGCTAGTTGCCCGCCTTAACCGTAAACGGTTCACCTTTTCATTACAGTTGAGCTTCAGACCTGATGAACCTCCAAGTTGACGGGTTTATATGTAAAAACTAATGCGAAATAATGCTCACTGAGTGGGAGTTGAGATCAAATTTGTGCTCTGCTTCGAGGACGTAACAATATCGACTTTTGCAAGTCTATTGACCATATCTTGTTAGAAAGTAATAGCCCAATCATGAACATGTTATATTATTAAGATATTCCAGAACTGGAAGTTTCAAAACCTCAAAAGGCGATTTTTTTAAGTTATTCAAAGACAAAACTTGTTAAACCAGAGACATATTGAAGTTTGTGATAGAGTGTGTGTTCATCAACTAAGGTCTATGTGGATTTGCCCGTGGCGTTGATCCAGATACTTGCTAAATCGAAGATCTGTTGTTTTTGAAGACGTCCAAAGACATTTTTAAATTCGTGATGGAGTGTGTTAATCCACTAATTTTTTGGTGGATGGAAGACTCTTTTCATTCCAGAAAATTTTATGCCCATGATGTTGATCCAGATTCTTGTTCTATCCGAAGATTTGATGTGTTTGAAGACACCATCTCCGGTTCTGGTTATCTCTTTAAATAAATCTTACTTCGCATTTTAAATGTATAAGAAGCTTCCCCCTCCCCCCGAGTCTTCATTGTAGGGAATATACCTTTATGAGGAATCTATTTCTTCAGTAGCAGCTTTTCCCACGCTCTTGTAGAGTCACTGGCCCGATTTCTTAAACAGTGTAAACCTAGGATATCATAATGTTAGTTAGCTAGACACACAAATGGATTTCATAAACGCATCTGACGCGGTTCTGTGTATGGCCTAGCCATACACAGAACCGCGTCAGATGCGTTTATGAAATCCATTTGTATGTGTCTAGCTAACTAACATTATGATATCCTAGTTTTACACTCTTTAAGAAATCGGGTCATTGTCTCGCACATACGCTCTTAAGGGGGGTTTACAGAGTCAAACGATTCGTCGAACGCGGTTCGACAGACAAGTGTTTGAAGTGATGTTCGAACGTGTGAACGGGGTATTTGGTTGTCGAGCACGTTCGAGAAACGTGTTCGACAACCAAATACCCCATTCACACGTTCGAACATCACTTAAAACACTTGTCTGTCGACCCGCGTTCGACGAACCATTTGACCGTGTAAACCGCCCATTAGAAACTGTTGTTTCTTATTCCTCGGAGTTTTTCCCTCTTTCCAAGTAGCCCGCTTGATTCATCCGAGCTTGAGTGTGAACTGGATTATATAAGGTATGCACTTCTGGTAAGAATGCTCGTTCCGTGTTCCCCTGCGTGTCGTAAAAGTCGACTCAATGGGTCGGAGCGAGGAGACTGGGAATTCCCTCCTCTGTATTTACTTCCCACAATAAGCCAATGTATTTCCTTTGACTCACCCACCCCCCTTATAAGGGGGAGTATAGCTTTGGTATATATATATATATATATATATATATATATATATATATATATATATATATATATATATATATATATATATATATACTGACATTTGCAACGAAGGGTATAGGCATGTACATCTTTATTGTAATAATGGTGGATTATTGCAGTTTTCTTATTGGGTAGTAAAAAGCGTGTAAAACGTGGGTTCGATACCGCCACTGAGCGTTAGGAAGAGCATCCAGCCCTAGTCACCGATCTCCAACCTGTCTGTGTTCACCCCCATTCGAATGGGGACTAACCTTACTATACAAACGGTAAAAATAGATTTCTTTCATAATGAGGACACTGTAAGAATTAAATGCATTTTATGTTAATGAATTTAGACAAAAAAAACGGACTAGGACTCGGGTAATCACGAGCAAATGGCTCTTTCCTGTGGACACAATTAGACAATTATGGTTTGGTAACAATCAGGTAACCACAGTTAATGACAGTGAAATACAGACAATTAGTTAGCAATTAGGTAATTACATTTAGTTATTAATTTTTTTATCGCAGTTAGAGACTTTCATCAGCATTCACAAAGACAATAAATATCTTTTTGAATTAATTTGGTGTGTATTACCAAGTAACATCGTCAGCCCAGTTGACAGTTGCCCGTAGTTACTGCCTAATTTGTTTTTGCAATTGTATGAATCACAATTGGTCCACATTCGTATAGGGGTGGACACAGGTTGGATCTTGAAGAGGGAGGATTGAGGGATTGAGGTTCGATTCCCCTCCTAACGCCCCGCTGTGACTAGAACACGTGACTGTCACTTCCCGACTCGCGCGATCTATCGCTGAGCTACCCCGATCCCTACCTAATTGTTGCCTATGTTATTGTTGTTCCGGTTTTACGTCACAAACTCCCTTTTCTACCAAGGGCTAGGACGGTTGCCGTCTTGCGAAGGACTTGTTTTGGCAGATGTAATCGTTACCCTGAGTGCATGCCCTTGCTAACTTCAGACCGTGACTGGTCGCGAACCCTCGACCTGCCACCTCAGAGTCGCGGACGCTACCGCCTGAGCCACGGTGACTAACTATAAATTTAGCTCGCCCGAGGTAGTTCGTATAGCGTCTTTTCACCAGAGCAATGTGAGCATAAGAAGTAGAAGCTAGTTGCATCCCTTGTCATTACAGCTGGCTCGTTGAGTTTGGATGTGTTGCGTCAGTAGTGAAGCAGCGCCTTTAATACAGCTCTCATAGAAATAAAACAAACTTGGTTGGGTATTTAATTTATTTACTTATGTATATATGTATTTATTAATTTATTTATTATTATTATTATTATTTTATTATTATTATTATTATTATTATTATTATTATTATTATTATTATTATTATTATTATTATTTGTGTATATTCTCTGTCGACCTTAGCATCCTCATTGTTTTCTTCCTGTCTTGACCTTCCTCTATAGAGTTCTTCCTTATTTATCACTCTTCCCCATTTCCTTTTGTCTTCCTTATTAGGTTAAGCTTTCCTCAATCTTTCAGCTTGAATATATGCACATTATGGAGTTTCACGGTATTAGATACATGCCCTAATAGGGGAACAAGCCATCGTAACTCAGTGCCGGTCCCAAGCCCTAATAAATGGAGGGACTGGTTTCAGAGAGGCTACTCAGCCATGGAATTTTAAGCCAAAGCCAACTACCAGTTTCCAAAGGCTTTAGTGAGAAACAGAGACCCTATGTGAACATAGGGAAAGCTATCGATAGAGAATAAGAAGAAAAGGGTATATACCTTTAATTATTTAATGATTTTAATTATTTAGTTATAATAATTACCTCATTATTAAACATTATTAATTTTCAGTTCGTTCTTCATTCCATCCATTTATCTATTATTGTTATTCCTAAATCCTTTTTATATAAATATGCCACATAAAAACACGTACTCTTTAATGGTTTCTGTTAGTACACACTTGTTTTGTATTGTTAGTAGACGGGGAACCACAAATAATACCCCTTTCTGTTACAACTGTATATACTGGTTAGTACATATACATAGGCAATAGATTAGGTTAATCATAGTTTTGATTAACAATTCTGTTTCATTATTAACTACACACATCTAAAGGACTTCTACGCAAGAAACGTTCCTGTCCTCACCATATCTCTATATGTGTGTCAAGTGAGGAGTAGCTTTTGATGTCACCGTGCTGGGGTGGAGCTCAGGGATCTCGAGATGGAAGCCAGGCGCTATATCCACTGAGCTATGGAAGTGGGTATCCTTTGGGCTATATTTTATGGTGAACGTTTAAGCTTTGACTCAGCCACCCCTTACGAATGGGATTGGGGCGATTGTACGAGTATATGTATGCTTATTTCAGCTTTATTTTATTAATTTTCCCCAAAATTATTATATTCAGAATAAGAAGAGAGGGTAGTAGCGGCTCTCATGTTATTTTGTATCCTCTGTCAATTCATTAGAGTTCAGTGACAGATAACACTTTTAGATGTGTGAGGATAGAGTGCAACTACACTGAATATTCTTGGATATTCATTACACATCTTTTATTATCCCTTCACATCTGACAAGTCATTACACTCTCCATCTCTGTTTCTCTTTACTTTATGTATCCTTCGTGCCCAGGCCCGATGAGGGCTGTTTTATTTTATATTTATTTTTTGGCCCGTCCTGGTGTCACAATCATAAAAAAAAAAATAGTTTTTCACGATTTCGATGATCGATACAAACTAATTATATTCCTAAACTTCATGTAAAGATAGATAGATAGATAGATAGATAGATAGATAGATAGATAGATAGAGAGAGAGAGAGAGAGAGAGAGAGAGAGAGAGAGAGAGAGAGAGAGAGAGAGAGAGAGAGAGAGAGAGAGAGAGATTAATGTTTTCCTGTTGACACTGTGTGGCTTTGGAAATTTTTGTCTTGGGGGGTGTCTAGACGCTTGTTCGTATGTAAATACGTCCATGCACGTACATTGGTGGTTGAATGAATGAATTATGAACCGCCCTGACAGATGTATCTCTCTCTCTCTCTCTCTCTCTCTCTCTCTCTCTCTCTCTCTCTCTCTCTCTCTCTCTCTCTCTCTCTCTCTCGCTCTGGGACGTCACCGTACCTTGAATATATATATATATATATATATATATATATATATATATATATATATATATATATATATATATATATATATATATATATATATATATATATATATATATAGTGATTCTGCACCACCCCATACATTGAACACCTATTGATTTACTCAGTGAGCATATGAGTTGATATGGGCTGGTCACCATATATTGACGGCTACTACCCTCCTCTTATACGATTATATCTCTAGAGGAGATTTTGGCTAAGAGAAGAATATATAAATAAGACTTACCATTGGGAGTTGAATTATAAACCTGAGTGGTGTACATCCCGCATATGCTGAAGGACCCACAAGGTTGAATCTGTTTCTCTTTTCGTCTTTACCGGTTGGCTTGGAGAGCTAAATTTCAGTCTTCTAGCTGGGTAACTTCTTGGTCTACTGCTGATCTCCTCGCTATTCTGTCTTCAACGCTATATTCCCATTTTTTTCCAATCTTTGTAGAACTTGATCGTAATATCCTACAGATAGCCTTTTCTTGAATATATAGGGGGGTTTACACGGTCAAACGGTTCGTCGAACGCGGTTCGACAGACAAGTGTTTGAAGTGATGTTCGAACGTTCGAACATCACTTCAAACACTTGTCTGTCGAACCGCGTTCGACGAACCGTTTGACCGTGTAAACCCCCCTTATGTCTCATGCCATACTGTTCAATTCTTATGCCCTTGCAAGTGTATCGCTACAGAGAGAGAGAGAGAGAGAGAGAGAGAGAGAGAGAGAGAGAGAGAGAGAGAGAGAGAGAGAGAGAGAGAGAGAGAGAGATAGAGAGAGAGAGAGAGAGAGAGAGAGAGAGAGAGAGAGAGAGAGAAATGCATTTTACAATACCCAAAATCAAAACTTAGAGCAGCTTATGTACAATTGAGTAGTAAACATGAATAGATAGGTCATAAAGGTTACTAGATAGATGACCTGAAGAGATAAATAGCATAGGCAAAACACACACTTGTGTTATCTACCTAAAGTTAATTATTTTTATAAAATATTCAATATATAAAGAAATAATAAGTATATGTTTTGTCGTTTTGTGTGTGACTATTAATCCCATTCGAATGGGGATGAACACATGTTAGAGCAGGAGGAATTCGTAATGTCTCTGCTTACAAATATTGAAATTTAGCCAGAGAGTTGATGCATTATCTATCTGCCCTCCTCCAAAGATAGAAAAACAGGTATACACATAGACAGTTGTTGCATCACATAACTGTCTGTAACCAAAGCTAGATAGACAGAAATACAAATAAACACTTGCAATCAATGACATTTAAACAGGCATACGCATAGACGAATATACGTAATCTGTCTTCCTACAACAAGAAATGTTTTCTGGAAATAATGATGTACGATAATGCATTATCTGTCTGCCTACAACCAAAGATAAGTATGTATAGGGGTAGACAGTAGGTGATTATCTAACTACCTTATACCCGTGAAAGAATAACAGATACACAGATAGACAGCTTATACATTATCTGCATACCTACATTTAGAGATAAATTTACTGATATCCACATAGTGAATTATAATCCATCAACCTTCAACCAGATATAGATAAACGAACATACAGATGGACAAATAGTATATCAACACAAGATGAACAATTGCATCTATAGTGGTGCTGCTACAAAGTAATAACCGTGGCTCAAGCGGTAGCGTCCGCGACTTTGAGGCGTCAGGTCGAGGGTTCGCGTCCCGTCACGGTCTGAGGTTAGCAAGGGGCATGCACTCAGGGTAACGATTACATCTGCCAAAACTAGTCCTTTGCAAGAGGGCAACCGTCCTAGCCCTTGGTAGAAAAGGGAGTCCGCGACGTAAAAACCGGAACAAGTGGTGCTGCTACAAAGAGCTATGGAGCCATTTCCATACACAACCCAGTTGTCTACGAGAAAAGATAATTCATGGAGAATAATAATAAAAAATAATGCCATATCTACTTCCATGCAAGCGAAGATAGCTAAGCAGATTACACATATTTGATGCGTTATCTACCTCTCTAATAAGATACATAAACAAAGATAGATATATACAGATGATGGCACCATTTTTTTGCCTACAAGCAAAGCTATCAAGATGTCAAAGAGTTTAAAATAGGCGGTCGTTGCTCCGTGCAACTCGTAATCACTAAGAGATAGTCTTACATGACAGGAAACGGTGACTTAAAGACAGTCTGGCTGTCACATTTGTTTTTTTTTTTAATCTCTCTCTCTCTCTCTCTCTCTCTCTCTCTCTCTCTCTCTCTCTCTCTCTCTCTCTCTCTCTCTCTCTCTCTCTCTCTCTTGCATGCTTCATTTCATCTCTTAATTAAAACCTTGCTTGATGTAACACTCAGTGTCAAAGTTCAAGGTCTTTGGGACACCTTCAACACTGCTCCATGATGTATTTTGAATATAATTATGTTATCGTCTTTGCTGGAATCTGGAAAAGAGTTATTCTGTATTTGCTTTCTTATCAGTGTAGATTTACATATTTTTGTGTAGAGCTGTAGGACTGACTTGTTCTTTTGTTTGTTTCATACTTAATCTTCTAAATTTGCTTTTTTATCACTTTCTTTCAAATATGTCTCAACTGATGTCTCATATATATGCATATATATATTTTTTTTATTTTTTGCAGTTTCTGAGTCACTTATAATCCCAATCGAATGGAGATAGACGAAGACAATTTTGGGGTTGGAAATTAGGGCTTGATGCCCTTCCAAACGCCCCGCGGTGGAATCGCACAAAGATTGTCACTTACCGAGTCGAGCACTTAACCACTGTTCTACCGCGACCTCCTATCAACTCTCAGTTTCTAATTTGATATAGCACTCTGTCCTCTACCCAAGAAGTCCCTAGTTCAATTCTTCAGGATTGCTCACACGGCTTTTCTCTTTACCAGAGGAATTCGGGCATAAGAAAGAGCTTATAATGGCGTCTTTTTTGTTTTTAATAGACCCTGTCTCTTCAGCAAGCAAGATGAGTGCTTGAGTAGTTATGATAATGTATTCTATCTTTTCTTTAACAACAGCTTTTCTTATGTTAACATGGGGTCACTGATTCTCACTAGCCTTTTAGAAATTCTCACTAGCCTCCTAGATACTATTGTTGGGGTGGCTGAAACCTCTGCTGTCGGATGTCCCTCCTGACACCAACCTTCCTTTATTGTTACTGACAAGGAACCATCACCGAGTTGAGCTGACTTGCTCTTCTGTTTGCTAAATTTGTGATCAGACTTTCTAAAGGGTATTATAAACCATGCACCTGCTCTTTTCTCCCTTGTTTTTCTCGCTTTATTTATGCAACTGAGCACAATACCCGAACAAGCCTCCATAGCTTGATGTGTTAAAAACTGATCAACCAGAGCAAAGTTTCCGAGTCCATCCAGCCTCGTACTACCCTGGTGAAATTATATAACATTTTTACTCAGAGACTTCATAAAATGAGGATGGGGGAGTAGTGGAGTCTGTCGCATCCTAACCCCTGCCAGATAAACTAATACAATTAGGAAATCTCATAACACTGAAGGAACCAACTGACCTCAGGCTAAAGAGCAAGCCTACTTATTCCTGTCCTGCAGCTCTGGATCTTGTAAAAAATGCCTCAAATGAAAGGAAATTCATATTAAACTTGTCTGTAGAACGCGCTCTCTCTCTCTCTCTCTCTCTCTCCTCTCTCTCTCTCTCTCTCTCTCTCTCTCTCTCTCTCTCTCTCTCCTTCTCTCTCTCTCTCTCTCTCTCTCTCTCTCTCTCTCTCTCTCTATGTTTGGAATGCACATTTATTACTGAGAGTAATTGGTATGCTCAATTAATCTAGGTTATTTATCTGTCACAATGAGTCCCCATTTGAATTGGGGTGGAAATAGACACAGACATAGCTAGAGAATTAAAGCTGGCTGGCCTTCCTAACGCCTCGCGGTGGATTCAGATCCGTGTTAGTAGCTTCCTGACTCGTGCACTCTACCACTGAGCTATCAAGGCCCCCCTATGTTAATGAAGTTAAGTGTTCATAATTACTGCCTCTGCGATGATACTGCTGTATTTACCCCTCCTCTTTGGTTTGTGATTCGCTGTACTACTGAGCATAGCGTCTGATTAGGCACAAATCTATTGCGATTTGGTATAAATCATTTTCCCTTTGAACACAAAAAGATATTTTGAATGAGAACAAAAATTAAATGGTATTGTGAACAGAAAGATATATTATAAAAGGATTGGATTCGGTTTTAAGTCACGAGCTCCCTTTTCTACTAAGGACTAGGACGGTTGCCTTCTTACGAAGGACTTGTTTTGGCAGATGTAATCGTTACCCCTGAGTGTATGCCCTTACTAACCTCAGTCCGTGACGGGGCACGAACCCTCGACCTGCCGCTTCAGAGTCGCAGACTCGAGTGTGTGTGTATCCTGCGGTGAAATTGATGAAATAATGCATAGGTCTCGTACGATTAACAGTAATGGACAAATTTCTCTCTAGAAAACTAGTGTTTGCTTGTGTGTGCATGCATGTACATTGCTGTGAAGTCACTGAAGTGTTTATTTCTTGTGAAAATACCCGTGTTCATGAGCTGGAGTGTTCACTTCTATCAAATTTGTGTTTTCTTTGTAGACTTGTGCTTGAAGTTTAATATATTTGATATTTGGTATTTATGTAAGCGTTGATGATATGTCTGAACTACTAATGAGATTTTAGACACTACCTGACCTTCACAAGGCCAGGTATTTAATCACCCTTTCATTTATTCTTTTTCACTTATTAACGACAATTTTCATTACATTTCGTATCTTTTCCTGTATCATTTAATGAGTTGCTCAACAGCAAATGACTTTCACAAGTTAAAGTATCCATTACTTTAGCTCTTATTTTCTTTTCGGTTATTAACGACATATTTCATAACGTTTCGTTTATTTTTCGTATGTAACGAGTTGTTCAACAGCAACTAACAATCACTAGGTCAGGTATTAATGACAATATCTCCCATTTTTTTGTTTTTTAGTTATTACCGACATTTTCCATACCATTTCGTACACTTTCCCGTATCTTAAAGTGTACATTCGTCCGAATTCATTAGCTAAGGAATTCTTTGTATGTGTATTTTCTAATATAGGATGCATTTAAATTCACTGCATTGCCTGTGTCTGTTGTGATTAGTCTTCCTGTCTGCGACATGCATTCCCAGTGCAGTTGCTGCCTGATGATTAGCTATTATTCAACGCAGCTCTCTTTATTTGTTTGAATTTAAGATGGTATTATAAAGCCACATCAGGACATTGCAGCAACTCAGGGAGCAAACCACCGAGACTTAAACAGCGTAAACCTAGGATACCATATTGTTAGTTAGCTAGACACTCACAAATGGATTTCATAAACGCATCTGACGCGGTTCTGTGTATGGCTAGGTTCCCGTACGGGATCTTAGCCATACACAGAATCGCGTCAGATGCGTTTATGAAATCCATTTGCGTGTCTAGCTAACTAACAATATGGTATCCTAGGTTTACACTGTTTAAGAAATCGGGCCTTGGTGCCGATCCAAAGTCCGTATCAGCGGGAATTTTTTGTTTTAATGTGTAACTCCAGGACAGGCAAAGAAAATTTGCTTCATAGGACCTGGGAACGAAGGAAACATACAGCAATAAGAACCAGAGATGAAGAGTTCAATGACATGTCAAATGTGAAGAGACTGTAACCGATGTGTAACCAATGTCAAAGAATATTCGGCGCTGATGTAGGCATGGAAAAAGAACAGTAACTGAAGGAAGACGTAACATCGAACTGTCCTGGACAATCTTATTTAAGTCCAAAAGACCCTGCAGCTGTAGAACCGCAACGGGTGGTGATAGGAAGGGGCATCTGGCCATAAAACTAGGAGCCAAGACCAATCAATAGTAACCATGAGACTAATGAAAAACGAATGAACTTTATCACTTTGAATTAATGATGAATATCTCTCTCTCTCTCTCTCTCTCTCTCTCTCTCTCTCTCTCTCTCTCTCTCTCTCTCTCTCTCTCTCTCTCTCTCTCTCTCTCTCCTCTCTCTCTCTCTCTCTCTCTTTTTCTCTGTGTGTGTGTGTGTGTGTGTGTGTGTGTGTGTGTGTGTGTGTGTGTGTGTGTGTGTGTGTGAGAGAGAGAGAGAGAGAGAGAGAGAGAGAGAGAGAGAGAGAGAGAGAGTGTGTGAATAACACAGAACTGTCACCATACAGTCTACAATGCTAGGAATAGACCCATTAAAGATAACAGCGTAAAAAAATATTTTAAGTACTTAATAATTTCGTGACCTTAACTGGTTACCTTATCAAAGTACTTTGAGAAAGTGACCTGATAAGATCACGAAATTAATAAGTACTTCAAATATTTTTTACGTTGTTTTTAAATGGGCTTTTTCCTACCATATATATATATATATATATATATATATATATATATATATATATATATATATATATATATATATATATATATATACAGGAAAGGCATCCGTTATAAATCAAAGCCATATTATACATACATGCATACATACATTCTTATATACATACAAACGTGGATGCATGCATACATACATATACATACATGCGTACATACATACATACATGCATACATACATACATACATACATACATACATACATACATACATACATACATACATACATACATACATACGTACATACGAATACAGATGCGCTCTTACATTTTGTGAATATCAAAATATGAGCATACAAAGCCTTTTGAAATCTTCAGCTACAAAAATAAATAATGTCGGGAGGTCATTAAACATAAGGCTTGAATTATGAAGAAATTCTGAAGGAACTAGTTTTTGCATTTCCTGAATACAGAAGGCTAGGAGTATAGATTATAAACAAAAAAGCTCATGAAATAAGCCATGGTTTGGATACACTTCTCATTGTGTTTATTTGTTTTTTTTCTTTCGGTTGTCCGCCATATTTTCATGATAATAATAATAATAATAATAATAATAATAATAATAATAATAATAATAATAATAATTATTATTATTATTATTATTATTATTATTATTATTATTATTATTATTATTATTATTATTATCATTATTATTATTATTATTATTATAATAATAATAATAATAATAATAATAATAATAATATAATAATAATAATAATAATAATAATAATAATAATAATAATAGTTATTATAATAATAATGCTGAAATTTACATCCTTGTTGTTGATGAATGTTGACATTCAATTATCTACGGCATTTTTACGCCCAAGTTAATAAATATTAATTTATTAAAAAAATAAATATATATGTAAATCATATCTTCATATATATATATATATATATATATATATATATATATATATATATATATATATATATATATATATACATACACACACACGCACACACAAACACGCAGATTTGTCTCCAGAAATACATATAAATGGCATAGTAAGGGCAGCATATGCATTCTTATCAAATGTAAGGGTAGCCTTCAGGCACATGGACAAGGAAATGTTCAGAAATATTTATGTAACCTATGTGAGGCCAAAACTCGAATATGCAGCCCCCTTTTGGAATCCGCACTTGAAAAAGCACATAGCTAAGCTTGAAAAAGTTCAAAGACATGCCACGAAACTGGTGCCAGAAATACGCAATCTCAGTTATGATGAGAGGCTGAGGGAATTAGACTTACCATCACTCGAAGCTAGAAGAGTGAGGGGGGATATGGTGACAGTCTTTAAATTCCTTCATGGTTATGATAGAGTGGATAGGGATCGATATTTTGATATGGCTGGCTCTAGAACTAGAGGTCATAGTTTGAAGCTTCGTAAGAAAACTTCTTCGCAGGATGTAAGGAAATACTTTTTCAGTGTAAGAGTAGTTGATAATTGGAATTCGCTAAGCGAGGAGGTAGTTAATGCTATCTCATTCCATAGTTTTAAGGACAGGTATGATAAGTATGACTAAGTATAAAATGGAACCGATGAGGAGACGGGAAGATACGAGCTTTGGGCTCTTTCCCGTAAACACAATTAGGTAATCACAATTAGGTAATCACACACACTACCAGTTGTAAGGACAAACAGGTTAATACAGATTTAGAAATTCTTCCGCTATGTGAAGCTTACTATTCAGGATAACTGTTATATGTACAGTATATAAATTCTCTCTCTCTCTCTCTCTCTCTCTCTCTCTCTCTCTCTCTCTCTCTCTCTCTCTCTCTCTCTCTCTCTCTCTCTCTCTCTCTCTCTCTCTCTCTCTTTCCATTGTCTTAAGCATTATATTACACTCTACCCTTTAGCCAGTATTCGAAAAGAGACTACGAATTATAATGTTGTTCCTCTTCCCACGCGTATCCTCAAGACATATTAGTAAGTCACTGGCTCTCATTGAGGGCATGACACTCCCTCCGTTCACGGTCACTTCCTAGCAAGTGCTCTTCCCCCTTTTTTCCCCAAAAAATGCCCTGAACATCGGGCCAGTCGTAAGCTAGCCAATATTTCTGGGCATGAGGTCATATACCTGTTGGTTCACTGATGACCTTCCGCTTCCACTTTTGTACTCATTATCCCTGTTGAGCTATTAGTAGCTAGGACAACAGGCGCCAGTTTTTTCCTACATATGCAGAGCTTTAAGACAGTATTCTCGCGTTTAAAGTTAAGTTGTAATTGGCTCAACAAATAGACTGCTATATCCATTTGCGTATACACTGCGCCTGCTGAGCTAGCGGGGACTTCGAGATGACAGCTGTCACCACTGTCCCTGTAATATCCTCTGCGTAACTAAATACAGCATTTTTTTTTTCCAAGTCATGAGGTGGGGAAATTCTGGGTCATCTGTATGGCAGACAAGTCTGTTACCTACAAATCCACCTTTTCCTCCATCATCTGCTACCGCTGTCAGTTCTGCTAACCCATTTCGCCCTGTGCTCTCACAGTCAGTTCTACTAAGCCACCTCGCCGTCTGTTTGTTTTCACAGTCAATTCCAATATGCCACCTCGCCCTCCGTCTTCTTTTTTGGTCAGATCTGCTGAGCGACCTCTCTCCGTCTGCTTTCACGGTCAGGCTTACTAAGCCACCTCGCCCTCTGTCTACTTTCACCGTTAGTTCTATTAAGCCACTTCGCCCACTGTCTACTTTCACTGTTAGTTCTCCTGAGCCACCTCGCCTTCTGTCTGCTTTCAAGGTTGGTTCTTCTAAGCCACCTCGCCCTCCGTCTATTTTCAGGGTCAGTTTCTAACTTAGCACTTCCTCGCCCTCTCTTTGTTTAATAGGAAGAAGGAAAAGGAGACAGAGATTATTTTTTTTCTCCAAAAGCGTACCAACAAGGTCATTTTGACTACGCCGAAGCACATTTGGACTTTCAGTGTCTTTTTTGAGTGCAATTATAGTTTTATGTTTAAGGGAAAGTCCTATTGGTAGGACCTCCGTGGCTCTTAGTCTTTTTCTTTATTGACAAATATATTTTCCATGTGACCATAACTGAATGTAGAATTATATTATCATTGTTTAGCGACTTCTGATTAGCAATTACGCCTGCCTAATTTTGCTAAAAGTAGTGTTATAACTCGTAGGGCTCTGCTTCTGGTCGTTTTTCGTTTCTATTCACTAACAATTTTGTTTTTCCATAAGATCACGAATTCATGTAGGACTGGTCATATATTTGCTTAGCGAATTCCTGTTTTCGACTGTAGTGTGTGAGTTCGACTCTCCTTGATGTTTATTTTTTTCTGTCTGAACATTTATGCTAAACAGGGAGTTCAGAACTCGACTCTCTAGGGTAAGGCTTAAAGCATAGCTTCATCAGTATCACTTGGTGGGATGGGATAAAAAGGAAACCTTTAAGAGTTTTGCAATATCCATAAATTTACACTCACACACACACACACACTCACACACACACACACACACACACACACACACATGGAAGCGTCACTGAGACGGATGAAGAGATCTGCGAAGAATTGAGCAAGGAGCTTCAGTCAGTATTTACAACAGAAAATACCCCACCCTTTCAGAATGCAGAGATAGGAGCTCATGGGCCTGTATTACAAAACATCATCTTTTCAACCACAGAGATATGCAAAGCGCTGATGGAGTTAGATGCCCATAAAGCTGCAGGTCCTAATGATATATCCCCTGATGTACTTAAGAAATGTGGTAAATCAATATCAGTGGCACTCTGTATCATATTTGAAAAGTCACTGGAATCTGTGGAGATTCCAAGATGCTGGAAACGAGCGAACGTGGTACCTATCCTCAAAAAGGGAAGGAGGGATGCAGCTCTAATATATAGGCCTATTTCCTTGACCATCATAGTGTGCAAAGTTATGGAGAAACTACTAAGAAAACACATTTCTCTTCATTTGAAATACTTCAACTATATGTCAGTGAGATAACATGGTTTCAGAGAAGGTAGATCAAGAGCAACAAACCTATTGAAATTTTATGATGAGGTAAGCTGGATCTTACAGGAAACAGAGGGCTGGGCAGATTGCATATTCCTAGACTCCCAGAAGGAATTTTATACGGTCCCACATGGGAGACTTATTAAGAAGCTGCAAACAATGTCGAGATGAGGTGGAAATGTCTTGGAATGGATAAAAACTTACTTAGAAGGAAGAGAACAAGGATTAAAGTAAGACACTCAGTGTCTGAATGGAGAAGGGTTAGCAATGGAGTTTCACAGGGTTCAGTTTTAGGGCCATCTTTGTTCCTTGTATATGTAATATTTTTATCTACCAGAGATTGTACATTTTTTCATGAATATGTTTTCGGATTAGTCAAAGATTGTGAAGAAAGTAAGAGACGAGAACAATGGGAGAGAACTTCAGGAAGACCTATATAGTCTGCATGAGTAGTCCGGAAAGTGGTTAATAAATTTCAGTGCTTCTAAATGTAAGGTCCTGAGAATGGGCACAAGTGTGGGAAGGCCTAAGCTTGAATACTCAATAGCAAGAGGAGAACTGCAAGAGTCGGAGCATGAGAGAGATCTAGAAGTATACATACTGGCAGAATTGTCTCCAGAAATGCATATAAATAGCATAGTAAGGGCAGTATGTGCTTTCTTAGCAAATGTAAGGGTAGCCTTCAGTCACTTGGTCGAGGAAATATTCAGAAATATTTATGTAACCTACATGAGGCCAAAGCTTGAATATGCTTTCCCCTTTTCGAATCCAAACTTGAAAAAGCACATAGTCAAGCTGGAAAAAGTTCAGAGACATGCCACGAAACTGGTGCCAGAAATACGCAATCTCATTTATTAGGAGAGGCTGAGGGAATTAGAGTTACAGTCAATCGAAGCTAGAAGAATAAGGGGGGATATGGTGACGATTTTTAAATTCCTTCATGGTTATGACAGATTGGATAGAGATCGATATTTTGATATAGCTGGCACTAGAACTAGTAGTCATAGTTTGAAGCCTCGTAAAAAAGACTTCTTTGCAGGACATAAGGAAGTACTTTTTTAGTGTAAGAGTAGTTAATGATTTGAATTGGCTAAGCGAGGAGGTAGTTAATGCTAACTCAATCCATAATTTTAAGGACAAGTATGATAAGTATTACGAAGTACAAAAATGGAACTGACCAGGAGACGGGGAGTTATGTCTATGGGTCTCTTGCCCGTAAGCACGATTAGGTACACACACACACACGCACACACACACACACACACACACACACACACACACACACACACACACACACACACACACACACACACACACACATATATATATATATATATATATATATATATATATATATATATATATATATATATATATATATATATACTCACGAATAGTTAGTTTATGATAATTTAGATGAATAAAGAATAATTAGACACATGTTAACCTTGAGGAAAATCTTAAGTCATCATAGACAACGTTTTTAATGATTGATTAATTAATTCAATCATCTGTTTATTTATTTACTTACTTATCACTTCCTTACATATTAACATGTGGTCATTTGGAATAATATAAACTAAAAACGAAAAAATAAAATGAAAACTCAGTCCGAACCTTGAGGAACCCCGTGAGTCATCCTCTCCGGAGATTTTCTTTCTTTACAGTGTTCCTTTATTTATTTATTCAATTATTTTTTATTTATTTTTTTAAATTTCCCTGCTGGATTAACCACTTTTTATAACCTAACCTGCCATCCCTTCGCTTATTTGGCTATCCCCCCCCCCTTTCATACATGTTTTTCTTAATTAATCTTGACAGATGTAAAGAAGCTGCAAAACCTTTTTTTTTAAGGGAAGGAATTGGAGTGATATTATATATATATATATATATATATATATATATATATATATATATATATATATATATATATATATATATATATATATGTGTGTGTGTGTGTGTGTGTGTGTGTGTGTGTGTGTGTGTGTGTGTGTGTGTGTGTGTGTGTGTGTGTGTGTGTGTGTGTGTGTGTGTGTGTGTGTGTATTTTTTG
>JAXCGZ010003837.1:0-15000 GCA_037179515.1 Halocaridina rubra
TTTTATATATATATATATATATATATATATATATATATATATATATATATATATATATATATATATATATATATATATATATATATATATATATATATATATATATATATATATATATATATATATATATATATATATATATATATATATATATATATATATATAAAACGGTGTAATATCAAAGTCAAGTTTAAATTTGTTCAATAGCATTACAAATATCATACTTAAAATTTTCCCTCTGCTGAGAATTGCTTATTGATATATGCTGTCTAGAATTATTAAATTAGAAAAAGACTAGCCAGGAAGACATTCTTGCGTAGGAGCCAGATCTTTTTCCAAGAGTGTGTCTTCAACATAGAATATTTACTTATTAGTATTGGTTGATTCTCCAAGGATTCCTGTAAAGGATATATGCAAAAATATCATATTCTGGTATAATGGGATAGCGTCATATGGCCCCTGTGGAATAATACTCTTTTTAGCCACTGCCCCTTTTCAAGTGATTTTTCTCAACATTACATGATTTAAACTTAGAAGATAAAGTTATATGAAAGCGGTGTTTAATTGATATTATACATTGAAATGTTTTATCAATAAAGCTATGTTCACATTATTTTATATAACGTTATGACTTAAATTTTTTTTAATGTCCACCCCAAGAAGTGAAAAGGTCTTGATGGACCCATGAAAGAAGTAAGTTAGCAGTTCAGGTCATATTGTGTCTATGGAAATATAATTACAAATAAAAAAATTCCAAAACATCGTGTCTCTAGTTTGTATATTTAAGTGGGGACACACTCTAACCTGTTAATACTTGGTGGAAGAGGGAAAAGTTGATGGCATTGATTGAAAACCTTTGAACACTAAGGGTTCACAAGGCAGGAAGGGTAAATGGGTGGGAAGAAATAAGGCTAAAGGCAATTTCTGTTTGTAGAGTGGTGAACTCGGCCTCCCTAAGGGTACAGAGCTGGCAGTATCCTTTTAGGGCAGAAACAGCATGTGTAAGAGCACTTTGTGTTCAGTGTTTAAAATGTATATGTTTTCTTTTTGTGTAAGGCCACCCCCCTGACAAGGGGGAATGAGGCATGTGTATATGTATGTATATGTCTTTTTTTTTTAGGTGGTGGGTACTATTTGGATGGCACTGAGAAGGCTTTGTATTCCCAGATGGCGTGCAGGAGGAATATCTGTGATTTTTTTGTATAGAAAATGCATCTCTTTATGCCATTGATGAAGATGTTTTATTTGCATTTGTATATGAGCATCAATTGTATAGATATTAACTACTGTGTTTTAGAGAGATTTTGATAGATCCAAAGATTTCAGGTCGGTGACCACTTTCTACAAAGATTTTAAGGCTGATCCAGTGGATGTGCACAGATTGTGACTCAAGTGCCATTCATGTAGTTTTTCTGGCTTATGCATCTGTTCATTGACTATTGCTGAAGATGGAGTAGTAACTTTTGTGAGCTCAATATATTTAATGAGAATACTATTAAGTATATGGTCAGCATTTAAACAGTTTTTTCTTAAGGTCGGTCTTTGATAAGGGCAAGTGTATTCAGGATCAACATAGGTGTTAGGTGAGGAATAATATCAAGCCCTGGAGGAAGCTGGGAGTAAAAATGGGGATAGGGTGATTTAGGAGGGTTGTGCAAGAACAGTTGGAACTCTATAGAATTCTTTTCAGCCACTCAGGTCACTAGGGATTTAAGGCAATTTAGTGGCAATTTAGGCAGCAGGAAGAGGTTCCCTCCTGCTCCTTGAGCTTGATCAGGCATTGCCCTGTGCCTTGACTTTTGTAAGTATGGTGTTGTAACTTTTGAGAACTCACCAGGTTCAATGAATATGCCATTAATTATATCTGATTAGTACTGGAGCAATATCTTCTTGAGGTCGAGCTTTGATAAGGGCAAATATATTCGGTCCTGAAGGTGTATTTGAAAAAAAAATATAGGGAAGGATGTCGTCAGTTGATTAAAAATAAAGTGTTCTATGTGAGAAGTACATATGTTAACTTTAAATATATAGTCAAAAGTCCGTAGAATGAGCAATGCTTAAATCAAGAGAGGAAAGAAGGGCTGAACAAGTCTTGCTGTCAATATGAAGACATGCACTGCTCCTTAGACAGGCACATAAAAGAAAACTCTAGACAGAAGTTAGCTCTAAAGCACACACCATTAATAGTCTTGATGGGATGCCAACAGGGTTTTAGGTATTATTGATATGTGATAGTGACAGTGTAGCAAGAAATTACTCTATCATTGAAAAAGAAATTAGAAGAATATAAGAAGGCAAAAGGGATGACTTTAGTTAAGAGACAGAGATATCTAAGCCTCATGAAAGTTACATTGATTGATAAAAAGTTTTCTCTGCAAGAATGTGGGATAAGCTATTTGCTAGAGATCAAGAGAGAAGCTAACATTTCCATCTAATAATGGATTGTTTGGCCCCACTCAAAGCAGTTCTGAAATGATTCTCAGCATATATGAAGCAAGATGTGTTCTCATAGCAAAGAGTTTTCAGTGTATTATATGTCTGATTTCCGTTCCTCATTATATTAGAATATTTATGCACGAATCATAGTTTGACAGAGAAAATGTTTTAACCCTTATTTTGCAGTGTGTATTTATAGATGGGAGGAAGCAAAATATTTTCTCCCAGTCTAAATTTCCTGCCCACTTAGTGATGCATCTTTATTTTGTATATTAACATATTTTATGTCAAAGTTAAGTGGGATTTCAGAGACTAGTTTACTCTGCACTCTATTTCTAATTAATACTGTTACTATGAAACCACAAACTCGATGCTTCATTCAAACTCTACTAAAACAAGGTATGACTGCGACTGTGCACAAAGTTATAATTTATCTTCATCTGTTTCTGAGGAAATCACTGTCATCAGACTGTCCAGGACAGTTCGATGTTAAGTCATCCTTCAGTTACGGTTCTCTTTCTATGCCTACATCAACACCGAATATTCTTCGATATTTGTTGCAAATGTCATATTATCCTTTCACATCTGACAAGTCACAATATACTCCCGATCTCTGGTTCTCTCTATGTTTTCTTCATACCCAGTCCTAATAAGGGTAGATTTTTTTTTTTTGCTCGTCCTTGTGTCACAATCATGGAAAAAAAATAAAATAAATATATATATATATATATATATATATATATATATATATATATATATATATATATATATATATATATATATATATATATATATATATATATATATATATATATATATATATATATATATATATATATATATATATATATATATATATATATATATATATATATATATATATATATATATATTAGTTCAATGCGTACATGTGTGTTTATGTATGCGTGAGTGTATTTCTCAAATTCTGTATTCATTTTGCTTTTTTTTCTCTCCATAATTAGGTTCAACTATCCTTCAGTCTAGAAGTAGCTCCCAGTGGTTATGTCAACCCCGTCTCCTCCTAGTCCTGCTTTTGTTCCTCTTGGTAGGGTCTCAAGAGCCGCCTCCAAATTATTCCTTGGATAAGCTTCCAGACACAAACTTCACTTGCAGTGATAAAGCCACTGGAGGTTACTATGCTGATCCTGAGGCAAAATGCCAAATGTTTCATGTATGTTTGAGGGTGTCAGACGAAGAGGTAAGTGCCAACATGCTACAGTTGTTATTATTATTATTATTATTATTATTATTATTATTATTATTATTATTATTATATATTATTATTATTATTATTATTATTATTATTATTATTATTATATATTATTATTATTATTATTATTATTATTATTATTATTATTATTATTATTATTATTATTATTATTATTATTATTATTATCGCTTCGACAATGTAGATTTTTTCTTCCTATCTTAACTCTGAACTTCTACTTTAAACCGTCGATGAATTTATACAGTCTCTTGATAATCTTCTCCACATGTGTGTTTTTGTTTTTGTTTTTGATGACCATTCACTCTCTTCATGTCATTTTGCCCATTCACTTATTTTCTTCATTTATTTCTGTTTCTGACTCACTTTCTCAACATGAGAAGACCATGGCTTCAGTATCATGAAATATTCATTTATTCCATTACTCACGTGTTTCATTCATTCATAGTGTGTTTATGCAGTATCCTCTCTCCCATTTGTGAGAAAGCACGCTCCTTTTCATTGAACATGTTTACCAATCCCTTGCCAGCCATCCACTTGAGAACCTCTTCCGTTCCAGCTCGTTCCAATTCCCCCTTAAAACCCACCATTTCCCCCCCCTCCTTTGCGTTGATAAGAATTCTTTCTCCCTTCCCGAGATTTTTTTTTTTTTGGTACGCATACCATTATTAGAGCAACTTATGAATTTGTGATTATGGAATTCACGTCTTTTCTGTATTTTCTTTTTTCGTAGGTCTTTGAACAGAAAAAAAACATGATCAAATACTTACTCTTATATAAACAAGTTAATTAAAAAAACCTTCACTTCTTATATGTTAGCGATATCTTAATGTTACTGTACTGTTTGCATTATATCTACTTTGCCTGTACTCCTTGACTGAGCATAACTGGTTTAACAAGAACAAGCAGTGGTTTGGGTTCCGTGCCTCTGACAAGTACATTAGGTGTACTGAAAACAGCATGCATAAAATCATTACAATTAAAAGTCTACTCCTGTTCTGATGTACAATGTAGATTACTTTTGGACAGTCTCTGCACTTTCTTTCGTCGTTACTTTCCTCAGTATTTGCGACACAAGTTGTAGCTATTTACCTCTGCCACACATATAACCTCCGTATTTATATGATCCAAATGCATTCAGTCATAGAGATGTTTAAATGAAAGCATGCCTGGGTACATCTCAATTTCGTCCATTTACGAATTTAAATGTAGATTGGGAATGGGTGCTGCATATCCTTGTTTAAGTCGCATGTCTTGGTTATACTTTCAAATTGACTCTACTCAATGTATATGATGCATATACTAATCCTCTTATTTTCTTGGCTTACTTTTCTGAACAGGGATCTGGTACGATAATGATTTCAAGTTCTCTTTTATAGATACGTGGATATAGATCTACTGTATTAAATAGAAAAATGGATGAAGGACATCTCTTATTCTTTTCCAGGTTTCTTTTCTCAGTAACATTACTGGAACAATCTAGGTCCAGATAAAGTTCCTTACTGTAGTTCTTCATTGCTCAATGTTTTAATAGTCTTACCATCACCGACAAATATATTGGTGTATTCCCCAATACCTTCTGGGAGACTATATACTATATATTCGGAGAGAAATGACCTTCATATCCAAAGGTACCGTAATTATGCATACGTATAGGTATATATGCGTGTAATTTATGTATGTATGTATATATGTATGTATGTATGTATGTATATATGTATGTATGTATGTATGTATGTATGTATGCATGTATGGTTGTATTTATGTATGTCTGTCTGTATGTATGTATGTATGTATATGAGTACTTGTTTGCATATAGGAAAGATATTTTAGGTTCATGACTCCCCATCCTCTGATCAAGTTTCAGATTCATCGATATTTGTCACATCGTCCCCTAGAAGCATGCAAGGTTTCAGGAACATTACCCTTGCATCATCTTTCAAATCTTCTTATTCTAATTGAGAGGTAAAAGTTTTTTAATTTCACCTGAAATGCAGATATCACATTCTACGATAAAATACAATTTGGCTTTCCCCGGCACTTCCATATTTAGAGTATAGAGAGGGCTAGTTACATAAATTCAAATGCTAAATCAAATAGCCATTTATTTCATTAAAGAGTTCTTTCCTCAGACAGCGCTTTCTTCTCCTCTCCAAAATTATGCGCACTTCTTTTCAGTTTCCCAAATCTACTGAGACTCTGTTCTTTGGAAAACCAGGCTACCTCACAATGAGGAATGAGATCACCATAGTCCTAATCCAACAGTTTACAATATTATCTAAAATCTATTCTGATTACTGCTGTTGCTCTAATTTTAGTAACACACATCACAACTGTAGCATAATATGCTACAAATGTAAAATTTTCCCTTAGATCGACATTTGCAGTATAATGCAGTGATATCTAAGTATAGGTCGACCATAAAGATTTTCAAACAAAGTCGCAATGCCTGCTCATTTAACTCTTATTGACGGTTCTCCATCACATGGCAAGTTTGCTAGAATCCAGTTACGAAGTTTCAAGACATGGCTTAACATTTCAACTACAAATATTACAATATTACCATATGTTCCCCTTAACATAAATACTCAGCTGAGCTACATCTAGTGTATTAATAGACAAGTTCAAAATTAAAGACAGGAAAGTACTAGCATGAGCAAAGATCTTTCAGTTGCTCTTATCCATCATGTGAGTTCTTTGGTTTTTCTGGTAATCTGTACGTACTTCGTCTATTTTGCGTTCAACTTTTTGTTATCATCGAAACATCGTGTATATAACTGAAGGCAAGGCATTACAATTTCTTCTTCATTAGAAAAATGTTTCCGTTTTTCAGCATGACAAATGCAGGCTCATGGGACGCTTCCATCTTCACAAACCTTTCATCACCTCATTCAGCAAACACAGTTTACTGACTTTGCATTTCATCCGGCTTCTTATTTACATACTTTTTCTGTGACTCAAACCTAGGTACTAAATTATGTTTTTCTTCTGTGTCAGTCTGATTCTTTTTATAAAGTCTGCTTCGATAATTAGTTCTATTAACTCAGAGAATATTTTCACATAATTAACATTAGCTTGCTACAAAAGCTTGCAATAAATAAAAAAAAAACTCACATTCCAACTGGTTATTAAATTGACGATGAAAATAATTTTCTCATTTCATTACTGTTAATTTTCTTTATTAGGTTGATGGGTGACAAAACATGAATTTAAAATTTCGAAATGACAAGATCTCAAATGTTCATAAAAAGTGAGGGGGGGGGGGGGAGAGCTACACCTATTCGAATGCCAGTCGTAACCTGGCGGTGGGTGGGACTGCAGACATTTTTGGAACCAAAAGTTTAGAATATGATCGCTTATGGAGCAACAACTGAGCAAAAGTCGCAATGTGATGTTTACGAAAATATTAGGTCACTAAATATTATATTGATGCTCATTAAGAGTCATTTCAAGGTACATGTTATTTAAATTACTTATAATATAGACTACAAAGCATTTATGATCATAAGGAGCAGTCATTTTTCTCCCAGTCTCATATTCCTGACCTCTTACTTATTTATGCACCACTTCAAGTCATAAAATGGGCCACTTAATGCACACCCACCACTTAGTGGCTTTATTATTTTTTATTAATTAAAATTTAAAATATAGCAAAAAAATTATATCCAGTGGAAGTCCATTCCGTCATTTCTTGCCTCTTTTCGTACTACCACCACCACCTAATGGTCCACTTTTTGCTGCTCGCTGTTGTAATTCCTTGATTTTATTTTCTTCGTCTTTCTTATTTTGAGCAAATGCCTTATCATCCCCGTCCATTTCTGCAGATTGCTTTTTTGGCAGCCCCACTTATTGGCGCCCTCTGAAATATTCAACACCATTCAATCTATTCATCTTATTTCTAGCATTCAAAGTTGTTGTATATACAAAACCTTCCCCAACCATACACCTATAACCTATTATGACTTCTAGGGGGGGAGGGTTATAGTATATATAGATGCTAATTATGATTACGTATATTTGTTTATGAGCTTCATAGAAAAATAACAAATGAAGATGTACATTTGACATTGAGAACAATGAAAACAGGTATAGCATCAGGAATAGATGGGTGTCATTTAGAATGCTTGTCGAAAGGTGGGGAGGTATTAGTAAAATGGATGGTTAGGTTGTTGAATGTATGTTTCAGGAAAAGATAGGTCCCAGCTGATTGGAGGAGTACATGTGTATTACCATTTTATAAAGGGAGAGGGGATAAGTATGAGTGTAGTAGTTTTAGAGGAATTTGTTTGTTGAGTGTAGCTGGTAAGGTGTATGGAAGAGTTTTAATCAAAAGTATTAGGAAAAGTACTGATAGATTGATTGGGGAAAAACAGTGTTGGCTCATGGAAGGAAGAGGATGTGTAGATCAGGTGTTTGTGCAAGACAGGTGTGTGAGAAGTTCTAAGAAAAATGTAGGAACATTTCTAAGGCTTTCATGGACATAGAGAAAGCATATTACAGGGTTTATAGAGAGGGATAGTGGAGTGTGTTGCAACTGTATGGAATAAGTGGAAGTTTGTTGAATGCTGTGAAAAGTTTTTCCATGAATAGTTGAGCATGTGTATGAGTTGGGAATAGTATGCGTGATTGGTTTGAGGTGAATGTAGGGTTATGTCAAGGTTGTGTAATGTCTCCATGGTTGTTTTATGTATATATAAATGGAGTGGTAAGGGAAGTAAATGAAAGAGTATTAGACAGAGGTCTGGAATTAATGGGTGAGAATGGAAGGATGCAGAAATTGGATCAATTGCTATTCATGGATGACACAGCATTGGTGGCTGATGCTGAGAATGAATTGAAGCATTTGGTGACTATGTGTGTTAGATTATGTGAAAGAAGGAAATTGTGGGTGAATTTTGGTACAAGTAAAGTCATTAGATGCAAGAGAAGTGTTAATGTTGGCAGATTGAATGCAGAAGTGAATAGGGGACTTGCTTGAAGAAGTTGAGAGTTCTTAGTATCTGGGGTCACACATATCAAGGAATGGATTAGTGAATGCGGAGGTAAGTCATGGAGTGAAGGAAGCAAGTAAATTTTAGGTGGGTTGACAATTGTGATGAGAAATAAGTGTTTGGGTTTTATTGCGAAAATAGGAGTATATGAAGGTGTGATTGTACCGACAGCACTGAATGGAGTAGAGATTTGGAATGTAAGAAAGGATGAAATGAACAAGATAAATGTATTTTAGATGAGGTGTTTAAGAAGTATAATTGGTGTATCTAGAAAAGATAGAGTAAGAAATGAGGAGATCAGGCAGAAATTGGGTGTTGAAAAAATGCTGTTGGATTGGTATGATCAGAGAGTGTTGAGTTGGCATGGAAAGGATGAGCAATGAATGAATAGCGAAGGGAGTGTGGCGTACAGAGTGGATGGAGTTAGACCAAGAAAAAGACCTAGAATGAGATGGATGGATGGCATGAAAAGGGCATTGGATGCGTGAAGAATGTCAGTGAAGCAGGGAAGAGAGCATGCAAAAAATAGGAATGAGTGGAGGAAGATTATGTATAGGTGACACAGTCCATCGAACTGTGATGGACGGGTGTGAGGGGTTTTGCCATGTGATGAAGTGGTGGGGGTAATCCTGCTGCGGCTGTTGGGCCACACTGTAGAATATACTTGCCCGCCTACATTGTCAGTGTCCCAAGCAGGCTGGTGGGGGAGGAAATGTGGCAACGTTTTATTCGCAAGAAGCTAAGGATAGTAGTTGAGGTATGTGGGGATTGAGATGAATACATATTTCTTGGCTCGGCCACCCCCTTACAAGAGGGAATGAGGCCATTCGTATGTATGTATTTATATGTGTGTATGAGAAAGGGCTGTTTACTTATGAATACCAGTCGCTTTGTCTCTTATCTTATTTTCTGGTACTTATCACATCTTTCCTTAAATACAATCCTCTCTTAGTGAACACCAAATATCAACTAATTTCATACCGAAATATGCATTAATGCGCCTTGCAGACATCTTTTGTTATGAGAATTACAAATGCTACTTCAGATGACCTTAGCGAAGTAGCTCTGACCGTCAACTGCATCACAATGTTGTTACACTTTCAGTTGGAAATTATCCTACTGGCTTTTCATTTTTATTTTTTAGTAGAGTTATCGTACATGTTCTTAAACTCATCATTTTTTTTTATTGTACGTTATTACTAAATATATTTTCATGTGCTGTCTGATTAAATGTATCTATTGAAAACTAACTACTGTTTGTTTATCTATTTTAATTTGCAGGCTTCAAACTAGAGCATGCAATGAGAGTATATCCTCTTTACAAAAAAAAAAAAAAAATCAAGTGGAAATCATAAATGCCATTCTAGATATCAGTAATCAATATGGCTTGCAAAGCTGTCTAAAACATAATTAAAAGTATACATTTTCTGTAATCATCACTAAATTTTCTCTTCAAAATTATCATTATCAATGAAGTTTTGGAACAACTGTGCGTGATTAGTTATCCTGGCAAACATATTACTAAGAGGAGTGAATAGAACATATTTCCCTTCTGAACCTTTGATGAGCCGACTGAGGGAAGCGTTTCATTTGCCGTCTTGGTTGTTAGTCTATTTCTGTGCTTGGTATTTGAATAGATTAATTTTGCTGAACAGTTTCTTCACATTCTGCATTGGAATAGGGACAGGCAATGAGAAGACAGTGCAGAGTTGGCCAGATCTAAAAACCATTTCAGAGTCCTGGGAACTCGGAGATGCTTTATGCATACTGCCCAGAAATATTTACTACTACTACTACTACTACTACTACTACTACTACTACTACTACTACTACTACTACTACTAATAATAATAATAATAATAATAATAATAATAATAATAATAATAATAATAATAATATTAATAATAATAATACTTATATTATTATTATCATTATTTTTATTATTATTATTATTATTATTATTATTATTATTATTATTATTATTATTATTATTATTATTATTATTAGTAGTAGTAGTAGTAGTAGTAGTAGTAGTAGTAGAAGTAGTAGTAGTAGTAGTAGTAAAAGTTTTTGGGCCTGTATGTACAGAGCAACTGAGTGTCCTTATGCCTCTGAGATGACAGGCCCAGGCTCTTTCACTGGTGTGAAACAAATTGTGGTGGTTGGTGTTGGCAAGGAAGGAGGGGGGTACTGGGGATGATGAACGTAGGGATTTGGGAGAGAGGGTGGAAAAGTCTGATCCACTGAGAAAGGCGTTCATAGGAACGGTTCGTGTCTAATGGGAGAGGTATATAAACATATCTGAAACGAGTCTGCTGGAGTTCGACTTTGTCACATAATTAAGCCCTTATATTAAGAACAACCTGGAATTTTCTTACAAATCATACGATCAAACTAGATTTATCGTACAAATCCTAAGATAATAGAAAATGGTATCGTACATTGCATTAGGGCAAATGTATATGAACGAAAATGATCGTACATGTAACACCACAGCTTCGTCAAGGTCGTGGCGGAATTCCTTATGAATCTATGTAATGTACACACACACACACACACACACACACACACATGAATACGCAGTTATATATCGGATTAATCGAAACCGCAACCTTGATTGAAGATCGGTATGTTGTCTAACCAAGCAGCCTCATTTGTTAGGGATTGAATTGAAGTTTTGACTTTATATATATATATATATATATATATATATATATATATATATATATATATATATATATATATATATATATATATATATATATATATATATATATATATATATATATATATATATATATATATATATATATATATATATATAACACGCATCAAGTAAATATTGCTGTGCTAATGAGTGCAAGGATTGATGCCACACGCGTAATTACAGGTGCAGACAGCATTATAATAGCTGTCGTGTATAACGCACCAAGGGATCAACAAAGACTAGAAGCGTATGAAGAATGTATTATGGTAGAATAGAAGTGATAAATTCACTTGTAAACATTGCATATGAAAGAAAGTGTAAGATATTAAATATGAGAGATATAAAATATTGACAATATGCATAAAACAATCTTGACTCAAGCAGTGAATGGGAATCTTTTTAGGACAGCGCAAGGGAAACATTGCACCAACTCATAATGATATCCACATGTCCAGAAGGTGAGCTGGTTCATCACTGCTCAACCCAGTATTCATAGTTAACGTTCTGGATAATTGTAAAATTGTCCATTAGCCATCAACTGGAAAAAAAGTGACCACTGTGTGTTCTAAATGGTGTATATTATAGATGTTCTGCCTGAGAGATAGGGAAACTAGAAGAGAAATGAGGAAGAACACTCAGAAAGGCGATCACAATAAGTTTAATGATCATTTTGTAGGTCTTGACAACAAATCTGTACAAGAGATGTACAAAATCTTTTGTGAGGAATATTAGATGTGGCCGCCGTGGCTGGATGGAAGCGCCTGACTCTGATTCTTCAAGTCATCGGTTCGAGACCCGCCACGGTCTGAGGTTAGAAAAGGCATTGACTCAGGGTAACGGGCACACTTCCATTACTAAGGTTCTTCGAAAAAGGCACTGCCCTAGCCCTTAATAGAAAAGGGAGTTCATGACGTTAAACCGAATCATGAGAAGACACTTTGCTGTAGCATACCATCTACCAAAACTTAATGGCAGAGAGAAATGGTTTGATAATGAGTGTAAGAGAGCTAAGGAGTGGAGAGACAAATGTTAGAATAGGTACAGGAGGAGGAAAAGAATAATTACCTGTCAAAATTATAAAAAGAGCATTAAATGAATGTCTGAGGAAAAGAAATAGGGCAAAGAAGGCACACGAGAGAGCTATTATGAAGAAAGCTTTGGGATGCCTAAACTTTTTCACAGCTATGTTTGTGGGAAATTAAATGTCAAAGACCTAGTTCTCAAGTTGGTAGGGAAGACGGAAGCATTACTGCCACGGATGAATAGATCTGTGAAGTATTAAACAAGGTTTTCCAGTCAGTATTTACAGTAGAGAATACTTGATTTACTCATAATGCAAAGATTTAGAAAACCTGGATCAGTATTAGAGGAAACTGTTTTTACCTCCAGAAATATGCAGTGTTAACAGAATAAGATGGTCATAAAGCTACGGGGAATGACGATATATCCCCTTGTGTACTCTGTCACGTGCTGCACCATTACTTGTAGTAGTCTGCATCATATATAAGAAGTCACTAGAATCTAGGGAGATTCCAGATTGCTAGAACGAAACAGACTTGGTACTTATCTTCAAAAATGGAAAGAGAGACAGAGCTCTAATTTGATTAGCATATGCTTGCAAAGCTATGGAGAAACTACTGAGAAAATACATTTCCCTTCAACTGAATATTACCGTTTTTGTCAGTAACACAGCATGGCTCCAGAGCAGCAGGTTTATGCCATGAAACTTGCTAGAAGTTAGTGATGAAGTAAGCCTAATCTTACAAGGAAGAGAAGGCTACTTAGATTGCTTATTATTAGATATTCAGGTGGCATTTGTTACATTCTCACACTGGATTCTCATGAAGAAGCTGCAAGTGATGACAAGAATAGGCGGAAACATCTTGGAGTAGATAAAACTGATTTAGAAAGAAGGAAACTGAGGGTCAATATTAAACAAACCGTGTCTAACTAGAGAAAGTACAGTAGTGATGTTACACAGGGTTTAGTTTTAGGGCTACTTCTGTTCCTAAATATGTAAATGCTCTGCTGGAATCTGTAATTGAATATTTGAATATGTTTGCAAATAAAATAAAGCTTGGGGAGTGATTAAAAGACAATGTTAATTGTAGAGAACTTCAGGAAAACTTAAATAGTATGCAAGAATGTACATATATCGAAGTTTCGTAAGAAAACATCTATGCATAAAGTAAGGAAGTACTTTTTTTTTCTTTTTAGATGAAAGGTCTTTTGGACTTAAGTAGGACTCTCTAGGACAGTTCGATGTTAAGTCTTCCATCAGTTACGGTTCTTTTTCTATGCTTTCATCAACACCGAATGTTCTTGGATATTGGTTACACATCTCGTATTATCCCTTCACATCTGACAAGTCAAAACACTCCCCATCTCTGTTTCTATTTACTTTGTTTTCTTCTTGCTCATGCTCGATGAGGACAGATTTATTTATTTATATTTCTTTGGCCCATCCTGGTGTCACAACCATAAGAAAAAAAAACCCTGATAATTGGAATTCGCCAAATAAGAAAAGAAGGAATTATAAAGGCAGTTTTAGCTTAAGAGGAGACATGATATAAGTGTTAGGGAATAAAAATGAAACCCACCAAGCGACGGGGAATTACGAGGGTAAGGTTCTTCCCCCAGAGCACATTTAGTTAAATACACACACACACACACACACACACACACACACACAGCACGCACGCACGCACGCACGCACGCACGCACGCACGCACGCACGCACACACACACACACACACACACACACACACACACACACACACACACACACACACACACACACACATATATATAGATAGATAGATAGATAGATATAAGCACAAACTGTTAGCATACAGCACTAAATGGTAAGGATGCCCATCAGTGAAACAACACATAGAAAAAATAACGCTATATTTCGGGTCCAGTTAGGACCCGAAATATAGCGTCATTTTTTGTATGCGTCGTTTCACTGATGGGCATGCTTACCATATATATATATATATATATATATATATATATATATATATATATATATATATATATATATATATATATATATATATATATATATTTATATATATATATATACATGCATACATACATACAGACATATATATATATATATATATATATATATATATATATATATATATATATATATATATATATATATATATATATATATATGAATCATATTTTACCCCGACCGGGACTCGAACCTAGGACTTATGATTACTAAGTCAAGGCGCTACCACTACACCACAGAAGGTTAAAAGGAATCCAACCTTATAGCTTATATCTGCTATACTTAGGAATGAACGCATTCTAACTGAATGCCACTATGTTCATATTACAGATTCCCCAACCTCACTCGTGGCTTCATATTAGCATTTAATTCAATTCCCAATCTCATTCGGGCCATGAAATACAAATAAGCACATTACATATGTGAAAACATGAATCATATTTTACCCCGACCGGGACTCGAACCTAGGACTTATGATTACTAAGTCAAGGCGCTACCACTGCACCACAGAAGGTTAAAAGGAATCCAACCTTATAGCTTATATCTGCTATACTTAGGAATGAACGCATTCTAACTGAATGCCACTATGTTCATA
>JAXCGZ010003837.1:20000-32500 GCA_037179515.1 Halocaridina rubra
ATAGATATGGAAACGTGTTTATTCTGATCTCTTCAATGTTCATTAAAGATTATATATTTACTTAGAGAAAGAGAGAGAGAGAGAGAGAGAGAGAGAGAGAGAGAGAGAGAGAGAGAGAGAGAGAGAGAGAGAGAGAGAGAGAGAGAGAGAGAGAGAGAGAGAGAGAGAGAGAGAGAGAGAGAGAGAGAGAGAGAGAGAGAGAGAGAGAGAGAATATGCTATATCAGTGTAAGCTAAGATTTGGGAGACTTTAATACCGAGGAAGTCTTTAAAAAATCACAGTATTAGGCATAGAGAGGATTCGGGCAAGAGCTAAGTAAAAAGTTAGGTGTTGGAGGCATGATAATTAATTCTCAATAAAGGATCAGGAAACCCAGTACTGCACATGTGGTAAATGACAAAGTAGATTGATAGGCCGAAATCGATCCTTGGAGAGGCTCTTTAAGAAGTGAGCAAGTGGCACCAAAATATGAAGAGGAAAAAAAGATGGGGTGGAAGAGTGTATTTGGTCCGGCCTCTGTGCTGTTGAAAGAGAGGAATAGGGTTGAGGGATGGAGTGAAAAGCAATGAAGAGTTGAAAAGCGAATATTGAGATGGAAGACAAAAGTTGAAAGGGGGGAAAGAAGAAGGGTAGAGGGAAGAGTAGGTAGGAAATTGGGTGATGGCACCTCCCGGAGGCGGAAGAGGAGGGCTAGTCTCGCATGAGGAAATATTCTGGTATCAGAGGAATCAGTACAAAACACAGGCCTTGACATTTAAAAAAAAAAAAAAAAAAAAAAAGAATAGATATAGTGAAGTATTTTAGGAAATAGACGAAAGTGAGGAAACATCGCAAAACACTTGCACTGATGATGATGTAGAGAGTTTTTAGTTCAATTTGAAGAAATGCTGGAATGAAAATAGAAGCCTCTCTGGTTAGGAAAAAAGCACCCTGTCATCTTTTCATTTTTAAGTGTTTATAAGGAAATACCTCCAAGCATTATATTGCCATGACTCGCACACGAATATAAATAAGAGACACTCGGCAGGATGAGTTCTGCAAATACAAAGAATGATTTTAATATATATCGTGGGAAAAATGACATAAGGAAGAGATGTTAGTTTTGGGAAACATTGTAGTAGATACGATTTACAACATCACATGACGATGGCTATTGTAATGAGCATTCAAATGGAGACACTAATAGAAGAGAGTCTAGGAAGTCAGAGATATGGACATGTCTCCTTTTAGTCTTTCTTAAAACTTGATGAAAACAAGGAAGCTTATTAGAGCTTCTCAAAATAGAAGAATCGGGAAAATGCAAAAAAATAAATAAATAAAAAAGATAGATAAATACAAAGAACACTGGAAGGCATTAATATCATAAGAAGCGATATTTTTCATATTTGAATTAATCATTAACGAGAGAAAGTGAGTCCACTGAACTGCCAAAGGGAAGACTTAACAAGACGCGAGAATCTTGAGGCAGACATATTTTATACTTAGCTCTGATGTATCCTCCTTTTATATATATATATATATATATATATATATATATATATATATATATATATATATATATATATACATATATACATATATACATATCTATATATATATATATATATATATATATATATATATATATATATATATATATATATATATATAGATATGTATATATGTATATATATATATATATATATATATATATATATATATATATATATATATATATTATATATATATATATATATATATATATATACATACATATATATATATATATATATATATATATATATATATATATATATATATATATATACATACATATATATATATATATATATATATATATATATATATATATATATATATATATATATATACATATATATATATATATATATATATATATATATATATATATATATATATATATATATATATATATATATATATATATATATATATATATATATATATATATATATATATATATATATATATATATATATATATATATATATATATATATATACATATCATATATACATATATATATATATATATATATATATATATATATATATATATATATATATATATATATATATATATATATATATATATATATATATATATATATATATATATATATATATATATATATATATATATATATATATATATAACTTTTCAGACGATAACTGGTAAATGTAGCACAAGTGGTGTAATACTGTATTCTGTTGGGTGCTTACAGTTAATACTTCCAGCAGCAGCATGAAGTATTTACATTAATAGCCCGACCCATCCAGCTCTGCATAATAAACATTTACCAGAATACTATAAAAAAACAGCCTGAGATAGCAAGCAGAGGTAGTGCCCATATCACACAATACTCTTGACTTTTTCAGTTTCATTTCGAGAAAATTTTAGTTTAAAGTTAAAGATTGGAAATAAAAAATAAATGACAGATATATCTGTCAAAGAATATTGCAAAAATAGGATTGAATTTAATAAATAACTCAAATATGAGTAGATGAACTTGGCGTAGGAAGAAAAGTTAAGTCTGTGTGCAAGACTAATATCTTACTTGAAACACAAAAAAACTAGCTTTGGGACCTGTAAAAATATCGCCAATGAAACTGCGAGAATGAATAATGATAATGAGTTAATTAATTAATTCTAGAATGCTCGCAAGAGATTGTCACTTTAAAAAATAATATCTTTAAATGTAAAGTCAGTAATAGTAAAATGTAATTTAACTTTCGCTTTTGTTGAGTGTTCAGAAAAGGGTGACAGTTTTAGATCAGGAAATGAGATATAAAAAAATAACTGTAAATATGAATAGCCTTCATATCATAATTAGATATGACTTGGTAATAAATATAATTTTACCAAATACACTGAAGCACTCTTGATTGCAAATAATGTCTTTATTAGTAGTTATTAGGGCATATTCTGGCTAATAAGATAGTTCAGATCATTATATCAACAATTCAACAAGTGCCGAAAAGATGGTAGTAGTAGACAGTCATAACTATTATCGAAAAAAAAAAATATTTTAATAACGAAATTATATAATGGATTCATATAAAAACTTGGAAAGTCTTGTACGAAAAGTCAATTCAAAAGAGATCAAAATGAAATGATTATATATCACTAGGAAAAGAAAAAAAAGTAAAAATAAAGAGGCAGAATAAATGTCTTATTAAAAGATAGAGAGAGAAAAACGAAATAGAAAATATAAGATGGTAGATCAATGGATGAGCTGAACGGAAGAAATCAGAGGTATTACTCTAATTTAGAGGAAAGAAGAGGAGAAAGTGCTAATTGTCCTCTGGAAAGAAATTTCGAGAAATTTCCATAAGTTTATATTACTGAGAAACTTGTCATTGACCGCCTTAGAGTATGAGACACGTATGTACCTGACTCCACCATCTTAGAGTATGAGACACGTATATACATGGACTCAAAAGAAAATTGTGAAATGTTGTTTCAAATGAAATATGTTACTTCTTGTTAACACAAGGGAAGAGTCAGTATATGTTAACCAATTAAACTGATGTAGGTGAAACAGAGTCTGAGTTGTGTGGCACGGGAAAAAGTGCAGCAGATATACAAGACAAACTGATGAATGGAAAGCGAAATTTCCAGCTCATCTGGAGGGTCTGTCTGCACGCTTCCTGAATGCCTTATCAGATCGTCGTCTCGTGTTTTTTTTCTTTTGCATGGTTGTTGCGACACCACCTTGATGAAAATAACACAATTGATGCGCAAGAGTTAGCCTCTGTTACAATTCCAGTATAAATCATGATCTGTACTCTCATATATTTGAGATCACGTGTCATTGAAGGGTTTGAGAGGTTGTTTTAACTTGCAATTGGAGCAATAAATTCAACTTTTATTCACGTCTGGGAATACGCCAGTGCCAATTATAGAACATTAGAAAGAATTTTTTCTCTCTCTCTCTCTCTCTCTCTCTCTCTCTCTCTCTCTCTCTCTCTCTCTCTCTCTCTCTCTCTCTCTCTCCTCTCTCTCTCTCTCTCTCTATCATATATATATATATATATATATATATATATATATATATATATATATATATATATATATATATATATATATATATATATATCATGGTACGGGCATAACGTGCAGGCCCTTTCTCGTCGTTCATATAACTGGCGGTAAAGTGTTACAAGTAGTGACCTGTCTCTGAAATGTAGATTTTCTACGTTTTGTGGTAGCGTGGTTGACATGATATCTACATGGACAAGTGGCCAGCGATGCGAGTTCGGTTTCTCTCATGTTCACTATGTTTTTCGTGATTGGCAGTGTGTGTGTATGCGTGTCGTAAGAGGTGACTAAAAGTGGACGGGGCGAGGGGACTGGAAATCCCCCATTGTATTAACCTACCGTGAGACCTCAAAGAAGAAGGGACGTAGAGGGGAGAATAACTTCTCCCAAACTCTAGTTTTGGGGTGTCTAAATGTGCGTGGTTGTAGTACAATAGAGAGCAAATGATGTGAGATTGGATATATGTTTGGTAGGAGGAGGATGGATGTATTGGCATTGTGTGAGCCGAAGATGAAAGGAAAAGGAGAAGTGGCATTTGGTGATGTGACAGGTAGGGTGTCTGGGGTTGAAAGGGGGAGAACGAGAGAAGGTGTGGCATTATTGCTGAGAGAATGAATGGTAAATAAGGTAGTGGAATGGAAAGAAATGTCAAATAGGCTGATGTGGGTGAGGGTTAGGATAAGTAGGGTATGTTGGGCTTTTGTTAGTGCACATAGGCCAGGATGTGAGAGAAGTGAGGAAGAGTGGGATGAATTCTGGAATGAGTTAACTAGGTGTGTGGATGGTCTGAGTAGAAGGAACTATGTAATTGTGTTGGGTGACTTGAATGCCAGAGTGGGTGATGGAGAGGTAGAAGGTGTTGTAGGAGAGTATGGGGTATCAGGTGGGAATGAGAGTGGCGAGAGACTGTTAGATATGTGTGTGGAGCAAGAGTTGGTGATAGGTAATAGTTTTTCAAGAAGAAGGTAATAAATAAGTATACATGGATGAGAGTGGCAAATGGAAGAGTGAAAGAAAGAGCATTGTTGGATAATGTGTTGGTAGCAAAGAGCATGATTGGTAGAGTGAAAGATTTGCATGCATTTAGGGGTGTGGCTGCTGGGATGTCCGATCATTCTTTGGTTGAAGCAAAAGTGGTAGTAGCAAAAGAGTGGGGATATAGAGTGGGGGGGGGATGTAGAAGGGAAATGGTGAAGGTGGAAGAGTTGAAAAAGCCAGAGAAGAGACAGGAATATTAGGAAAGGTTGAAAGTGGCATATGACAGGGTGAAAGAAAGAGAAGTTGGGGAGTTAGAGGAGGAATGGGGGTTGATGAAGGAAGGTTTTGTGGGACATGCAAGTGATGTGTGTGGAAAGAGATTTGTTGGAGGTGGCATGAGGAGGGGCAGCGAGTGGTGGAATGAAGGTGTGAAAATGAAAGTGGAAGAGAACAAGAGGGCTTTTGAGGAATGGCTGCAGCGTAACAGTAGGGAGAAGTATGAAAGATAGAGGAAGAAAAATGTGGAAACCAAGCGGAAGGTAGAGGAAGAGAAGAGGTTGGCAAATGTTAGGTTGGGACAGGATTTTAGTAGGTCATATGAGGAGAATAAAAAGATGTTTTGGAAGAAGTGAAGAGAGCAAGGAAGGGTGAATCGAGGATGGAAGAGACAGTGAAAGATGTGAATGGACAGATGTTAAGAGGGAACGATGCAAGGAAAAGATGGGCAGAATATTTTGAGTGCTTACTGAATGTTGAGGAAGATAGAGAGGCAGCTATAGTGGCAGTGGGGGATGTTCAAGTGCCAGTTATGGGAGATTAAAATGAGAGAGAGATACAAGAAAGGAGTTGAAAAGGGCATTGTATGAAGCAAAAACAGGTAAAGCACCTGGAATGGATGGTGTGAGAGCGGAGATGTTGAAAGAAGGGGTCGTGACTGCATTGGAATGGTTAGTGAGAGTGTTTAATATATGCTACATGTTGTCAATGGTGCCAGTGGAATGGGTGATTGCTTGTATAGTGCCCCTATACAAGGGTAAGGGAGATGTGTATGAATGCAGTAAGTTTAGGGGTATAAGTTTATTGAGTGTGGTAGGAAAAGTGTATGATAGGATACTGATTAATAGGATTAGGGATAAGTCAGATAATGTGATCGAGGAAGTGCAGACTGGTTTTAGGAGAGGTAGAGGTTGTATAGATCATATTTTTATAGTTAGGCAGTTATGTGAGAAATATTTAGCAAAGGGTAAGGATGTGTATTTTGCATTTTTGGATCTGGAGAGAGCGTATGATAGAGTTGATAGAGAGGCAATGTGGAATGTTTTGAGGTTATATGGAATTGATGGTAGACTGTTGCATGCAGTGAAGAGTTTGTATGAGGGCAGTAGAGCTTGTGTTAGAGTAGGAAATGAAGTGAGTGAGTGGTTTCCAGTGAGTGTGGGACTGAGACAGGGATGTGTGATGTCACCATGGCTGTTCAATTTGTATATTGATGGAGTCGTAAGAGAGGTGAATGAGCGAGTGTGTGATCAAGGTTTGAGAATGGTAGATGGGGATGATAATGAGTGTGAGCTAAATCAGTGGCTGTTTGCAGATGATACTGTGGTGGTGGCAGATTCAGAGAAGCTGTGTCAGTTGGTGTCAGAACTTTGAATGGTGTGTGAGAGAAGGAAGTTGCGAGTGAATGTGGGAAAGAGTAAGGTTATGAGGTGTACAGGAAGTGAGGATGGTGCTGGATTGAATGTTATGTTGAATGGAGAGACACTTGAGGAATTTGATCAGTTTAAGCATTTAGGCTCTATTATAGCTGCAAATGGTGGAGTGGAAGCAGATGTGTGTCAAAGAGTGAATGAAGGATGTAGTGTTGGGTGCGTTGAAAGGAGTGATGAAGAATAGAGGGTTGGAAATGAATGTTAAGAAAGTTTTGTATGAGAAAGTGGTTGTGCCACCTGTGATGTATGGATTATAGTCATGGGGTATAAAAGTAAGTGAGAGATGAAAACTAAATTTGTTTGAGACGAAATGCCTGAGGAGTATGACTGGTGTATCTCGGTTGGATAGGGTTAGGAATGAAGTGGTGAGAGCAAGAACGGGTGTGAGGAGAGAAATTGCAACCATCGTAGATATGAATGTTCTGAGATGGTTTGGTCATGTGGAAAGGATGGATGCTGAAACACTTCTGAAAAAGGTGATGAATGCAAGAGTTGATGGGAGAAATGCTAGAGGGAGGCCTAGGTTTGGGTGGGTGGATGGAGTAAGGAGAGCCCTGAATAATAGGAGGATGGATGTGAGGAAAGCAAGTGAACGTGCTAGGAATAGGAATGAGTGGCAGGCGATTGTGACGCAGCTCTGATGGGCGTCTGCTGTTACCATGGGGCTGCGTCTTAAGAGGTAGCCCTGTGGTAGGGGGGGTAGGGGAGTTGGCATTCATGAAGCGACACGGGTTGTGGAAGAGCTGGGAGGATGGGCTGTGGCACTCCAGCAGTGCCATCTGGACAGTCGCTAGCTCCCTCGTCATTGCCCATAGAGCAAAGTAATTCCCTTATTGTTTCTTTTTTGATGTTGGCTACCCCCCAATTGGGGAAAACAGCCAAGGTGGGTATATATATATATATATATATATATATATATATATATATATATATATATATATATATATATATATATATATATATATATATATATATATATATATATATATATATATATATATATATATATATATATATATATATATATATATATATATATATATATATATATATATGTCGTGATGAATTCTTCTCACTACGTTAATATCAGTACCAGACGGGTAAAAGGTAAGAATGAACAAGCGGTGATTCCTTTATCTTGATTTATTTTGAGTTTACATGTTCGAGCCTCAATGCCCCCGCCCTATGATTAACAAAATCTATGATATTATTCGTGCCCCGGGCAAAGCTCTAACTAACTGTGTCTGCCCCGGGTGATTCTTGAAATACCCCAAGGGCAAGGTGTGTCTTGACATCTAGTTCTACCAATCAACTCCAGTTCGAAATGGAGTCCCTCCTATTTTGGGGAGGAGCTATTTCAACAAGCCTATTGCAAAGGAGAGGGTGGCAATTGTCTATTGCCATTGGGTATCTCCCCAGGGCATGTACATACAAATAGGTCAAATGTTCGTGTGTGGTATTGGGAATAGAGGACTTGTTGATATCTCACACCCTCTTGAGGTACTTGACGCCAGGTGCTGAGTCCCATGGGACCAGCCATATATCTTAGTGACCCTTTTAATATTGGCCTTATCCAAGCAAAACACTTGAGAGAGTGTTCAATTTCACCTTTGACCTCTAGCCTCACATGTTTCTCTTCAGGACCTGCTTCAGGTTTCAGGTTTCAGGATTTCTTATAACTTTAGCAAGACTTCAGTCATGTGACATCCCTCCCCACTACACTGAAATATCTCTTATTTCAGTTTCATCATGGGTTATATTTCGAGTGCTCTTGGATGTATCCTAACTAACATTAGTTTACAATAAAAACGGGGCTGAATTATTTAAGCTATTATCTAAGAAATCCTATTTCTATGAACTCTAAACAGATTACACGAACATAGCATATTATATTAAATTTTTTTTTCTTTAAGTAATTCTACAGACAACTATAGCATGCAGAGTCTATTTCCTTGTGGAAAATCTTTAATACAAACATATTCTTATATTTAAACAAAAATAACCTTAATGAGTATGATTTCAGTGTGTAACTAATAACAAACATTAATTAAGATCAAAAGTCAGTTTTGATCATAACGTTACTTTATCTACTTTTCTCCTTTCTTCAAAAGATAAAATTTGGTTAGTTACTGTCAAAATATGAATCATGTAGGACATTAGCAAACAAATTAGGTAGAGTATTAGCATGCATGAACATTTAAAATGCGATAGACCATAACATAAATTGTAAATTCTATAAGAAACCTCATCTTATAATTTCTACCCCTGTCGTTACTAGGGGGCATTGATTTGTCTTAAAATTAGGCCTTAAAAACTACTCCTAAAACAAAACATGTTTTACTGTGTGTAAAGTCAAAACATTCACCATTTCAATATGCAATTACTATTTAGAGACCAATTGATATGAGAACTTAATGAACACAAAGATTAAATCATGATTCAAACAATGATAATGCTAAAGCAAAACAATGATATTATTTAGGCAGAAAACAACTTATTACAATTGGTTCAAATTGTCTTTTTGCACAGTGGTCAAAGATGGTGGGGACATTTTCTTTCCCATTTTTTTTCAGTTCTAATACGTTGGTAATTTTAATTAACTAATAAGGGATTTTACACACCCTTCCTTTCTCTCTTCACTAAAGTTTGGACATGGATGGGGATTCCCTTTTTTTCTGGGATTTCATCAATTCGTTTACATGGCTTTTAAAGTATTATTAAGATGTTTTAAAGATATTTGTTTCCCTCTCACTTTTCACTAAGGTTAGGACATGTATGGAGATTCCATTTTTTTTCTGGGATTTCATCAATTCGTTTACATGGCTTTTTAAAGTATTATTAAGATGTTTAAAAAGACTTTTGTTTCCCTCCCTTGCTCATGAAATTCTTGCTAGGCGTTATATAACGGTTTCCATGTGTCCTCTCCTTTTCACTCCCCCGTCGTCTTCACTGCAGGCCCAGGTTCGTACACTACCACATATTATCTTCTTTCTAAGATAGGCAAGACAAAAAGGAAGCGATCGATGCATCTTCCGAACCCCTCCAGCCTGGCTTTTTCATCCTACCTTCGGGCTGATCTTGACTAAGACCACCCTTGTAGGAGACCTGCAATGTCACAGCGATTTCTCTTCAGTACTGCAATACAAACGTACCTTCGAAGCAGACCTCGGGATTAAAATTTGAACCTATGTCACTACTACAGTTGTAAGAAAGGTTCCCTATGACTTCGGGGTACCAACAATGGCCATACGTTGGTAATCTGAGGCTATACTTTGCCTCCCCTGCAACTGCAAGTGATTACAATCTCTATTCAATGGGCCACAGGGACTTGTTTGAGAGAGAACAAAATCTAATGACTTTTAGAACTTGCAGGTCGGGGCTACCTAGAAATAGGGTGGTAATGGAAGGTATGTGTCTACACAACTAGATTATTATTCCAAGATACTTAGGACTTAGCTGAGAAACTGATATATAACATTACTCTACTATAGACATCATAAAGAACAATCATTAAATGCTGAGAAAAGCCACTAAAGAAATATTCCTATTAGTAGTGACTACAATAATATCAAGTATGAATTCAGATAAAAGATACAAATCAGTAAAATACTGCTGATTGCATTGCCAAAATAATAATTAGCAACAGGCCATTGAGAGATAGCAACAATAACAGTCAACCTAATAATAACATTACTGATAATCATGATCAAAATAAGAATAACAAAAAATGAAATAAAAAAACTAAATCAGAAATAGCAATATATATACAATGGAGACTGGCATTCAGAAGTAAGAAGAGTTCTATACTTATATTTCATAGTAATGCTCATTCTAACACAGTCTCTTTTACTATTCAAATTCCTGCTGTCATAATCTATGTATATATATAGAGCATAAGTGGCAACTTGCTGGCTCCCCAATTTGTCAATGGCAGTTTTGTCTATTCTCTAAACAGTTGCGATATGTGGAGAAAGTATTTACGCAAAAGTCGGTACTACTGATGTCTTATCAGTATTTATGCAGTAACAGCATGCAAAAATTTATCAACTGAAATAAAACGTAGGCACAGTTATCGCCTAGCTTCGCTGGAAAAAAAAATTAATATAATATGCTATGTTCGTGTAATCTGTTTAGAGTTCATAAAAATAGGATTTCTTAGATAATAGCTTAAATAATTCGGCCCCGTTTTTATTGTAAACTAATGTTAGTTAGGATATATCCAAGAACACTCGAAATATAACCCATGATGAAAGTGAAATAAGAGATAATTCAGTGTTGTGGGGAGGGATGTCGCATGACTGAAGTCTTGCTGAAGTTATATGAAATCCTGAAACCTGAAACCTGAAGCAGGTCTTGAAGAACTTCATGGCAGAAGGCAAGGAAGGAGGGGGTTCTCCTTCTTCTCTCGTGTAGAGTCGACAAATCACCATCTTCTTGGCTGGATCCGGTGACATGTACTTTTGGCAAGGGGCTTTTTCACTCAACGCTCCGGTCACACTTCGGCTTACTAAGAAATACCTTAGGAATAGTTCCTTAAAAGTTTCATAATATTCTCTGTTTGATCACTCGTCATTTTATATCCATTTGAAGCATTATTTGTATGAACTCATGTAATGTCTGACGCCTTGGCGCAATAAATTAATAAAATAAAATAAATAATACTCGTCACTTCTCATCCGCAGACCCAAGTATTTCAGGAAGTCGGCCGCGGGAATTATGGATGGACAGTCGAGGTCTTGTACATTTGCGCCGTTGAGGTATAAAGGTGAATTTTTGACTCGAGGCGCCTTTACAACCAGGGCACGGGGTGGGGGCTTGTCCTGCTGCGTTCCCTGTGTCACCACTGGTCTCGGAGCGGCAGGCTGTTCGTCGATGTTTGAGGAGTCGGTTTCTCTGTCGGCGTTGACCAAGTTCCTTCTCGACGGAACGGCGTTGGCAGGAGTTTGTAGGCACCGCACGTGCTCCTCCAGTTAGAGAATTCTCCGGTGTTTTGTCTCGTCACTCATTTCTTGAATTGGGAGATATTGGATTTCTGCGTTTGCCATTCTTATTTTCTTTTCTTCGCACTGGATTCTTCTGATATGAGAGTCTCTTCATATGTTTTCCAGGCGTCTGATCCGTACTGCGCTGCCACCAGTTGTCGTGATGAATTCTTCTCACTATGTTAATATTAGTACCAGACGGGTACAAGGTAAGAATGGACAAGCGGTGATTCCTTTATCTTGATTTATTTTGAGATTACATGTTCGAGCCTCAATGCCCCCGCCCTATGATTAACAAAATCTATGATATTATTCGTGCCCCGGGCAAAGTTCTAACTAACTGTGTCTGCCCCGGGTGATTCTTGAAATACCCCAAGGGCAAGGCGTGTTTTGACATCCAGTTCTACCAATCAACTCCAGTTCGAAATGGAGTCCCTCCTATTTTAGGGAGGAGCTATTTCAACAAGCCTATTGCAAAGGAGAGGGTGGCAATTGTCTATTGCCATTGGGCATCTCCCCAGGGCATGTACATACATATAGGTCATATGTTCGTGTGTGGTATTGGGAATAGAGGACTTGTTGATATCTCACACCCTCTTGAGGTACTTGACGCCAGGTGCTGAGTCCCATGGGACCAGCCATATATCTTCCTGACCCTTTTAATATTGGCCTTATCCAAGCAAAACACTTGAGAGAGTTTTCAATTTCACCTTTGACCTCTAGCCTCACATGTTTCTCTTCAGGACCTGCTTCAGGTTTCAGGTTTCAG
>JAXCGZ010003837.1:37500-40000 GCA_037179515.1 Halocaridina rubra
TTCTAGAAAAAGGGAGGAACAACCTTATCATTCTCGCTCAAATAGATTGTCGATCTACCTTTTCGTTTTCAAGGATCTTTTACTGTGAAAGAAAATGGACTCGAACTACTACTTTCTTCTTTTTTGCTCAGTATTGGCATTCAACAGTATTCTGTAATTTTACTATCGAGAACTACATTTTCAAGGTTTACATACTTTAAATTTTCTTACCAACTGTGGAACTTTGTCCCATTGGGGTAAAGCAATGCAGGCCGTAACACAGAAATAGATTCGGCAATGCAACTTTGCACTATAAAAGCATTATGGGTCTTGATTTTTCTCATTTTTACTTGAATAGAAGAGACTGGTTTGGGGTCCCATCCAATCTCCATCCTATACGTCATAAGCACTAAAGGAGGGAAAGTCTTATTTGAAGTTGAAAAATTTGATCTAACTACTGACCTATTTTTTCCGTCTCTTTCTTTTTGTGTACAATTCAGTGTGCATGATGATATTGGCTTGGTGTCAGAGGGTCTAAGCTTGTAATGTCAAAGATAGCTCTCTGACCTTTTGCCAAGAAGTTTTTAGCACTTATGTATAGTCATTTCTAATCAAACTTGTTTACTGAATTGTAAGACATTGCTTTTCTTGTAGGTGCTCCAAGTACAGACGCAGCTACATTCTTGCAAGCCTCATTCAAATCTTTAGCAGTTATATCTTGGGCTTCATCATGCATATGTGCATGTATCCTTCCTTTGGGCAGACCACTGCTTGATCTTCATAAGAAGAATTTCCACATGTGCACATTCATTGGCAGTCCATATGGCAGAGCAGTGGCATTAGTGAAGTCTTGCTTAAGTAAACTGGAAAATTTTGCCCTGATTGGTAAAGAATTGATCCAGATAAAAGCTCTCACCTCCTGAACTATGTCAATCACCTTTTAATTTCAAAGTGCAGTTCTAGTAACATTTTGTGAGGCTGTTCCATCTGCTGACTGCAACGACTTTTGGAAACCTGGATTGCTAATTCTTGGCAATTAAAGTCCCTGATATCTGCTGATGCATCTTGTTTCTGAATACTGTCTCCCAGTGATCTTCTTCTTCTTCTTCTATTTGCGTTCCCATTTTCATATAGGGTCGCATCTCTTCACTAGTCGTCTCCAGTGATAAAGTCAGTCATATGGAAGTTGGTACTCAGAGGGGGCTCTTTTGCAGGGTTGCTTAGCCCCAGACCTTCAAATCATGCTATTAGAGTAAACTGCTCCCTTTCAGCATCATTGCCCATAGCCTCTTGACAAGATGGAATGAATTAATTGTTTTTAGTGGCTGGAGTTGTTTTTCAGTGTATGACTACTACTACTACTACTACTACTACTACTACTACTACTACTACTACTACTACTACTACTACTACTACTACTACTACTACTACTACTACTACTACTACTACTAACAAAAGAAGAGGAAGAAGAATAAAAAACACTGAATCTGATGTTGATGCTAATGAAGAAGAAGAAGAAGAAGAAGAAGAAGAAGAAGAAGAAGAAGAAGAAGAAGAAGAAGAAGCTGATGATGAAGAAGAAGTAGAAAAAAGGAGCTCTCTCAACCCTATGTGTGGTTGGAGAGAAACCTTGATACAGTACTTAAGCGAGTCATTCTGGTTCTATTCCCAATGATGCTATATTTGTTTATTATATTATTCTTTATTGCTGATGAAGCATTCAGATAATACATGTGTCAAAATGAATCGGTCGGAGTGGGGATACCTAAAAGAACAGTCAGTGATATTTCCTTTGTTTACCACTTAACGCTTGTCTGAAGATTAAAGGCTGTGAGCGTGTACAGGAGTCTTCTTTAGAATATCAAAGTATCTCTCTTCATGCAAATATGTTGACATTTTTATTAAAAAAATCTACTGCAGAGACTGGCTCTGGTTTAAAGAGTAGAAAACATTAAATATGTGGTAGAACCAGTGCCAGCATGTGGGTCATGAGACCTATGTGGTATACATATAATTAAGAGATAGAAAAGAGGGGCTTCCTAGAGGCCTATGTAGTCCAAATGAGCTATATTCAAGAGGGTTCATTTCTATTCCATTACCGGCCCACACTATTTTCTAACCACCCCTTCTTACTAAGAGGAAATAAAAAATGAAGGAATTTCCAATATTTACAAGCTATAAATTGGTATCTTCATGTATAACATGAGAAAGAAAAAACATTAATCTTTATCACTAACTCTTTAGCCAATCTCACCTAGAGGGAAAACATATCTAATCAACAAAATTTCGAGAAATAAATCAATTTGTCTCACACTCGTTCTTTATAGCAATGTCGTGAAAAATTTCACAATTTCTGTGTGATTCTTTGCTTTAGGTCTATTACACACACACACACACACACACACACACACACACACACCGATCAGGAGACGGGAAGATACGAGCTTTGGGCTCTTTCCCGCAAACACAATTAGGTAATCACAATTAGGTAATCACACACACACATGGACAAGGAAATGTT
>JAXCGZ010003837.1:47500-50000 GCA_037179515.1 Halocaridina rubra
GCTTTATTTGCACCTACTGGAAGGAGATCGACTGCAAACGTTCGACATTATACTACAGTAAGAATGATCTCTACCGTATAGAGGAGGAACCCGTTACCCAAGAATATGAATATGAAGATCCTTTTATTGCCTATGAATACCTGTATGATTACGAAGAATCTCAAACAAAGGACTTACCAGCCTATGTGTATGAATATTACGATATGGATAACGACCACAGATTTGGTGGTGGAGGAAAGACAAGAAAAGGTAAATCACAAGAAAGTACCACTAGGAAATCATCTGGCCAAAGTTTCTCCACTCCAAAAGCTAGCACTACCACCACCTCCACCACCACCAGCACCACCACCACCACCACCACCACAACTTCTACTGAGCCTACAACTACTACATCAACTACCGCCCATACCCCCAGAATCAGTATTAGTACCCCTCGTATAACCACACTGCGTCCTCCTCATCTGTTTAAAATTGGGAGTCCCGTAGTGAGCATTAGTACAAGTAGTTCTACAAGATTTGAAACGGGTCCTTCGAGTTCATCCTCTTTTCCGACGCGGTCTTCGAGATTCGAGTTGCCGTCGGACCAGAATTCCTCTACGAGAATAGTTCGACAAGAAGAATTATCTTTTGATGAGGAAGATGAACTCTACTCTGGGGCTGAGGATCCATTTGCCAATTACGACTGGCGTAGAGACAATTCAGGCGTCACTGCTTCCACAAAAACTCGATATGAACAGCGTTTCAGATTAAGGGACAGAACTCGTCAGGAATATTCACCTTATTCTACTGCCAGCAGAAATCAAGAATTCACATTGACTACTATGAGAAACAACAGAGATGGAGTTGGCACAACGACTGAAAGAAATAGAAATGAAAGCAACTCTAGAACTAGCAGAGGTCATCATAGTTTCTCTTCTTCAAGTGGCAACAGATACAGTTCTCCGTCACGTGACCAGGCGCACGAAGAATTTGCCAATTTTAGATATTATAAAACTGCTTTCGGACATACTGGTCCAGCATCTTCAGCGCAGTCTTCATCTTCTTCCTCATCTTCATCAACATCATCATCAACGTCATCGTCATCATCATCATCATTATCTAACTCCAAGCCACGTTCTTCTTCCAGTTCTGGTGTAAGAGCAAGACCTGTTGGTTACATTTCAGCCAGGACAGCTTCAAGAAATACAAGGTATGCTGTCTATGGGTGATATGGTCATAAAAGTTATTTGTAACTTATTATAGTAAAAAAACTCATGTCTAGATACTAAAGTGTGGAAAAGCGAATCTATTATTGCCGGACAATTTAGCTTGCAATAATACTGAACTAATTGGATACAAATCTATTATTGTGGGACAGCGTAGCTTGTCAGATGAATGGCAATATTTTCTGAATAGACGTTTTCTAGCATGATTGTTATTACTTTAGTTTGATTTGTTGGAAATACCTGCGCCACTCTCAAGACTACCTAATAGTTTTGCATTGATTCTGCTTCTTATTTACTGGACTGGAAAAACAAATACCTTACAGATTGATTACATTTTGGTATTTCCTCTATCCTGGCCGGTAAGAGTTATGATATATGTTATCCAAGGTCTCTTCCAGTAGTGGCAATATTTAACTCCATATTCAGTCGAATAATTTCGACCAGGTTGAGATAAGGCATTAAATAATTTGGTTATTTATACAACTAATTGTTTGTGGAAAGCTGCTGTTAGATATTCATTGTCCCATCCTCAGGATTCTTAGAGGGTGGGTGGGGGGGAGTTAGCCATATTGCCCTTGCCATAATTTTTGCAGATGGAAGAGCAAAGTTTATAAAGGAAATAAATAATAAAAAAAAGACAAAGGCATAAAGGAGGATGAAGAAGAATGGAATAACAGAGGATACAGGTGGGATATTTTAATGTGTATTATCCTTCATGCCAACAGTTATGAGTATTAAGATTAGAAAATTGATCATTTATGGAACAAAGCGTGATATATTATCAGACTATTATTATGATAGACATATGTTCTTTAAAACTATAAGAGATATCAGTTAATACACACCTCAGCCTCCATATATGTTGAAAAGGAGAGGAGAATAAAGTAGTTATGAGGCAAGAAATGTATAAATAGAAAAATATATACAGAAATACTGAGACTCTTATGCTTTGGAGTAGGGTAAATCCTCCTTATATTCATGAAGGACATTGAGAAATCTGTGCTCTAAAAGAGGACCATTTCTGTGATAGAGGCCACATTAACCATTAAAAATGTCCCCAGTAAAGAGTATTGCACAGTATTGCAAAACCTCTCTTCGTGTCATGGGCTTGAAAATGGCTATAATTCAGTTTAATTCAGAAAAACATGAAGCAACTGTTTCATCATCATGGGGCACCCCAAAGAGGTTTTTAAATTATCACCATCTGTATAAAGTCAGCAGATAAGTTTATTGTATTTTTCGAATGCTTGTGGTGGGTGCAGTGAGAGAAGAACATTTGCTCCTCTTGGCTGATT
>JAXCGZ010003837.1:52500-95000 GCA_037179515.1 Halocaridina rubra
TATGTATGTATGTATGTATGTATGTATGTATGTATGTATGTATGTATGTATGTATGTATGTATGTATGTATGTATGTATGTATGTATGTATGTATGTATGTATGTATGTATGTATGTATGTATGTATGTATGTATGTATGTATGTATGTATGTATGTATGTATGTATGTATGTATGTATGTATGTATGTATGTATGTATGTATGTATGTATGTATGTATGTATGTATGTATGTATGTATGTATGTATGTATGTATGTATGTATGTATGTATGTATGTATGTATGTATGTATGTATGTATGTATGTATGTATGTATGTATGTATGTATGTATGTATGTATGTATGTATGTATGTATGTATGTATGTATGTATGTATGTATGTATGTATGTATGTATGTATGTATGTATGTATGTATGTATGTATGTATGTATGTATGCATGCATGCATGCATGCATGCATGCATGCATGCATGTATATATATATATATATATATATATATATATATATATATATATATATATATATATATATATATATATATATATATATATATATATATATATTTATATTCATAAGATATTTGGAAAACACTTTAAAAAAATCCATTAAAAAAAAGAAAATTGTATTCAGATTAAAATTCAAAAGTGAAACTGCCTCCGAATCATTTCAGAAATCGAAGTAAATATAGTCATATGTTTCTGCACATGCACCAAAGATATCAGAGTAACACAGAGATCCCAAGAGGAATCCTCAGTAGCCTTTATGAGCCAATTGTTCAAAACAAAATGAGTTTTGGGCCTATAAGACGAACCTTTCACCAAGGTGGCTTTGGTAAAGGCTTCGGCATGTTCACTTTTTATAGGCTAACTTCTGACTGGTTGGCACAAGAATGTGCACTCAATTATATTTAGAAATTTTGTTTAGTAACAAGAGTTATTTATTGCCATTGCTGAAGTGAAAGGGTCCAGTAATGATATATACATATTTTACTGATATCTCTCCGGGTGAAAGAGTCTTACCAAAGGAACATGTATTACTGCTTTATTTATTAACAAATAATTCTACACAGTGTGCGTTCAAACAAAGAACGAGTGATTAATGTCTTGTGAGATATAAGGATCATTATATGAGAATCAATAGACTAAGTTAGTTCTGTATGGGATTCAGTGTGTGTTACATGCTGAAAGCAGTACAAATGTCTATATAGTTAGAACTATATAAGTGTTTTAATCATAAGGACATACTCTGCTATGAATGGCGGAGGTTTTCGTGCCTTTTTGTTTTTTATCCAATATGTGTCAAATATTACGTAGAACTCTCTTTGATTACCTAGTTATAGAGTCATGTAACAGAAGTTTATATACACAGCACTCTGTGGTGCAACTGTTGACATAGTTTGGCTATACTACACGCAAACCCTTCACATTGTTAGGGTTCCTTATTGTATTAAAAAAGCTTTGTGTATATATATCATGTGATATAACCTTAATTTAGAAAGAGTGATCATAATATGTTTCTTCATTATGATTCTTTAGTAAATGCATAAATCGTTGCCTTTATATAAAATATATATAATTTTAGATTAAATCGAAATAGTATTTTGTTTTGTTACTACCTAACCTATTGTCTCCCTAAGGAAAGAAAATAGATGTTCAATTACTGTAAAATTTTCACTTAGAATAGGTGTTGTAGTGTTGTAATAGGATTAGATTTATAGAGCAAGTGGTCTCTTTTGTACAGAAGCATGTATAGTGAATCTATAGCTTGTATTATTCAATAGTATTTGGGCTCTTCCTTTTCAGTAAATTGGACATTATACCAATCTGAAATTGAAGACATGTTCCCACTGGCAAGCTTTGGGGACGAAAAGAAGAACAAATAAAAAGAGCCTTAGTATATTACTGAATGTAATACTCAGCGAGTACCATGTACCAAGTGACTCACTATATCATTTGGGAGGACATGACTTTTTATAATAATTCTGATAAACGTTGATAAATATGTCTCAGCTCAAAGTATATATGCTTACTTAAGACATCGGTAGATATTACTCAGTATTTGAAGGAAAATGAGCTGGATCATGGCATATGCAGCCTTAAATAAGCAATGGAAAATGCATAGTGTCAGGAAAGTTGAAAGAGAAGAAACCTATATTAAAATCTAATTCATGGAGGCTTTTTCAGGCAGATGACTACCCTGTATCATGTTTGTGATCGTAGAGTCAGCATTTTTTGTCATATCACTGATGAAAAGTTTTTATTTTCGTTGCAATATTTTAGTGCAAGGATATCTTATGAGAATTTTCTCTATAAATATGCGTAGTGTCATTTTAACAATTAAAAGAAATGCTAATCTTGAACCAATTAGTCCTGTTTCCGGCTATTTAACAGCTGTAGACTTGCTTAGGAAATATTACTTTATGCTGGAGCACCTTGTTGGGCAAATATTTTGGTGCTTTGCTTGTCAGTGCCATTTATGTGAATAATGAAGTTTTTCAAGAGTTTTAAGCTCTGGCACAACCATCAGAATTATTTGTCAGCATGAGCAGAAATATCACCGAATCCGATTATTTCATTATTTGTTTATAAAGGTCATCTCAGTATGGCACTTTAATTTTTTCTCTTGCCTTAACATACCTATTTGTATGCTTGATTATGTTTGGCAAATAAGTCCGCCAAACTGAATTGTGTACATGTTTAATACTTACCAGAGGTCTCACCGTCATAATCAGCAATGTTTCTTGCCATAGTAAGATGAGATAACTCATCGTACCTGAAACACAGGAAAGCCTCATAACATCATCAGTGTGACCTTTTGACCTCAGTGTAATTTTTGTTGTGGATTTGCTAATATCAAAAATACCGTTGAGTTAATCATTGATTTTACATTCTACTGACAGCTCGTGTTGTTTGTCGGGTTTGGTACATCCTAAATCCAATTTTGATGTCTTACACACTTTGCAAAAAGTCTCCCTCATATATTCTGAAATCTTTTCAGGCTTTCGGACAACCATTTTTTATTTCATTTATGTAACTTCCTGAAGATATTTTGTTCATATTTCATTACTTGTACACTTCATTTCATTCAAAGAGTTCATGCCACTTAAATTCCATGAACAGTTATGTAAGCATAGCACTTGTGCATTTTCCTTTTTGTGTGGATTATATAATTTTAGCCTCTCAAGCTATATTTTCCTTGAGCATTATGAGCCTGAAGATGAAATCTGGAGGATGCAGTGATTCAAGCTGGAAATACGATTAAATCCTAGGTTTTATGTCACCATTTTGTGCTATCTCAACTTCCCCCTTTCACATCCAATCGAATAATGTACCTTTACCTTCTATTGAAGGAAAGAATGATGACCATCCTGCTTTCAGGGGTTAGATTAGAGAGTTTTCTTGGAATAACCAAAGATATGGAACAAACGTTAAAGAGCTCTAGCTTTTTCTCATCCTCTTTTCGCTAAGGATAATAGATCTGAAACAAAATTTGGTGTTATGTAAAGACCCCTCCATGTAGTTTATGATCAAACGCAGAGATTTTGGTAGAGGACAAATATTACATTATGTTGTAGCTACTCAGTCAGAGTCCTTTGATGACTTTGCATCGTGTCACATCCAGGCCTCTAATAACTTCGCAAAAGAAAGAGAAGTGGAATTGCAAAGGAGAAATACCTGTTTCGTAGGATGAGTCTTTATCCTCTTCAGCTGGCCAAGTTTCATTAAATGATGGTTTAAACCAATTCTCGTGAAACCTAGGTTAATGCCCGTACAAGTTTCAAGAGTAAGTTCTGGAAATCTGTATTGGAAGGTGATCAGTAGGAAACTAATTATGGTTGATGCTACAGGAACAGCTTATACTCGCCCAATTCCATGATGTCAGAATACCCACCTTGGATTTTCACCTTCTTCCCTTCTCAGGTTTCCTGAAAACCCTTACCAAACCAGTGGTGAGAGCAGTCAGAGAATATCTTGAAACTCACTGCTTACCTTACGTCAGCATTCCCCTACGAAGTTAGCTCTTTTCCAAGAAGACTCTTGCTTATGGAAAAGTTACCAGGTTCCAAGACTTTACTCATCCATCAAAGAGAAATGCAGGCTGGTTAGTGTCAACACAACCTTTTATCCCTTTATCTTGTGGTACTATCCAAGTCAAGATACATCGCCAAATCTGCCACTTTCTGCATACTTTTTTTTTTGTCTCTTGCAGAGAGCTGAAATTTGTAAGAGTTCAAATTAGTTCCGCAGTGATCAAACAAAATGATTGTAAAGACTTTCCTCAAGCTTTACAACTGACACTTATGTTTCTTATATAGCTCTTGGTAAACAGATTTTAAAGTTCCAGTACCTTGAATATCGAGAACAGATCTGTGCAGTTGACCTATGTCCACTGCACTAAAAAAAAAAAAAAAAAAAAAAAACAGACTGGCTTGACGACCTCTTTCTATCTGAGTCTGTATATAGATGCATCATATAAATCTTTCCAAGATTGGGCTTTCATACCGCGGAGAGTGGGCACTTAGTTACAGGTGTTTTTGTCCTACATAATCATATACACTCTTGCACTGGCACTTTTCTGAAAGGGAACGTCATGTGCTATTCTATCTGCACAGCCGGATGAGATTCCTTATCTAATATTGAAGAAAAATGACATTGTATATCATATATTTTCTCTCAAATAGAAATGAAAAAGTGGAGTATTTATATATTATGATAAGCTTTAAAGTGGTTAATATGAACAACTCTATACTTCCTTAAATTTTTGTGCTACAAAAATGTAGAAATTAAATTTTGTGGCTGCATCGTTCTGATAGATTGCTCATTATTTCTCAGATAACAGGATGTGATGTCGTTGATTTTTTATTGCTTGAGTTTCCAACCATACATACTACTATTTTCAATGTCTTATAAAATAGATAATTCAATGGTTTTTCAGTTGTTTTTCTGAGAAAATCTACTGCACTCGGTCTCGAAGCTTATTATATCCTGATTATTTGTATTCATCTGGAAACTTATTTTCATTCAGAGGTGGTGTAATTGAAGGAAGATATTCATCCCAACAAGTTTTTGCAATTTAAGCTTTCATGTTTTGCAATACTGATTAAGTCTTGTTTTAATCAAAACACATTTGGCATTCCTTGCATCTCTGCTGAATATCTTGCTTGGAGTTTTGCGACATTAGAAGTGAACTTTAAATTTATCACTTACCTTAGTGGTGGATCTTAGAAAGTACATTTGCTTGATTATTCCGTGCTTTAGCATTTGATTTGGGAGCAGCATTTTACCATGATATTGTTCTCGGGACTAATTGCACAAGAGATGTTGACTCTGCAGCACTTCAAGGGTTTCATCTCAAGAGCAATGGACACCCCTTTTATGTCTTTTTATTAGTTATGTTTTTTAATCCCTTTCTGTTCATGCTTTAGTATTGTCAGAGATCCAGAGTATGGAACTCTCTTGGTCGCCTTCTATACTTGATTCTTTTCTGGTACTTTTTGCCATCATTCACAGTCGGATTGTATATGCTGTGTGTTTAAGCTGCAAGTTTAAAATTTTTCCTTCAATCTTTTTTTCCATGAAGAGACTCTTTTGCCATTAATAATCTTTCACATGTGTGTGTCATCCATTTTATGTTTTATTTTTTCTGCCAGTAACAGAATAGGGTATATTTACAAGACAGCATTTTACCATATGATTCAAGAAATTGAGGTAAGGGGGAAACAGTCCACTTTGTTCCTGCTTATTCTTTCAACAATACATAGCAAAAAAAAGAAACGAGCTTTTGTGTGAGGTTTTAAAGCCCACACTGTGCTTCTGCATAAGTTGTTTAAGGTGAATGATATCTCTAAAGGCCACTAAGTCTAGATCGCTTGTCCACTTAAAAATACGGGAGGTTTGCTCATCCTTAGGTTGCGTAGACAAGGAATCTAGTCATTACCTTTCCCCCCCCCAAAAAAAAAAAAACCGCAAGTCCAGGTCTCCCAGTACAATATTGCATCAACACCATTGTATTTTATTGAAGATGCCCTTTTTCTCGTTGAGAGCTTATCTATATTCGGAACGTACTAGGAAACCACTCCTATCAATGAGTACGACTCTTTGTGAGGAACTTCATTCACAATCTGCAAGAAGTTATTATCCCTATCACTAAACATGACTTATGGTGAGGACTTACAAAGAACTTTCTTAGCAAAAATATATGAGGGATTTTTGAGCATGAGACATTTATACCTGTGATACTTTATCAGAAAATGCTTTAAAATATTAACAAAGAATAATTATCAAAGAGATTTCTGAATGTAATTTTTTGAGTTCCTGTATATTACCCTGAGTTTTATGAATTTACATTAGAAAACTGCATTCTGTTTGATGAGAAATATCTTCAGCTTGTTTGTATTGGTATATATTGAATTTTTAGCCAATTATGAAAAGCCCCTTTAAGCCACCTCTCATTATCTTTGAATCCAGAATGTTCATGGCTAGATTCATGTTCCATGTCATGTACACCGTCTGTGTGAATGACTTAAAGTGGCGCTCCATTGCACCCTGCAAACAAGTTTTCTTATGAAGCTACAAACTATTAACTCTAGTTCTAGTGCCAGCCATGTCAAAATATCGACCCCTATCAACTCTTTCATTAGCTTGAAGGAATTTAAAAACCATCAAAATATCCCCCTTCATTCTTCTAGCTTCGAGTGATGGTAAGTCTAATTCCCTCAGCCTCTCTTCATAATAGAGATTGCATATTTTTGGCACCAGATTCGTGACATGTCTTTGAATTTTTTCCAGGTTAACTATGTGCTTTTTCAGGTGCGGATCTCAACAGGAGGCTGCATATTCAAGCTTTGGACTCACTTCGGTTACATAAATATTTCTGAACATTTCCTTGTCCATGTGCCTGAAGGCTACCCTTACATTTGCTAAGAAAGCCATTTATGAACATTTTTGGAGAGATATCTGCCATTATGTTTTCTCCTAGATTTCCCTCATTCTCTGTCTCTTGAATTTCTGCTCTTGCTGTGGAGTATTCAAGCTTGGGCATTCTCGCACTTGTATCCATTCTCATTACCTTACAATTAGAAGAATTGAATTTCATTAGCCACTTTTCTGACCACTCATGCAGACTATTTAGGTCTTCCTGAAGTTCTCTACCATTGTTTCTCGTTTCTTACTTTCCTCACAATCTTTGCATAATTTGCAAGCATATTCTTAAATGATTTTACGGACTCTTGTAGGTCATTTATATATACAGGGAAGAAAAGTGGTCCTAAATCTGAACCCTCTGGAACTTCTCCATAAATTTGCAAGATATGCTGGTCTAGGAAACAGGTCTATTTTTTAAGAGATTTACCACGTTTGCTTGCTTCCAGGGTCTTGGAATATCCCCAGATTCCAGCGACTTTTCAATTATGATACATAGTGTCGCCGATATTGAGTGCATTTGTTAAGTACATAAGGGGATATATCATCAGGACCTGTAGCTTTATGGGCATCTATCTCTAACAGCGCTTTGCATACATCTGTGGCTGTAAAGATGATGCTCTTTAATAACTGCTCATGAGCTCCTGTCTCTGCAATCCTAGGGGATGTGTGAGTGTGTGTGTGTTTGTGTTTACAAGAGAGCTGCATGGCATATATTTACCCTTACCATAGCCGGGCTCTTGTAAGTACTGCTCCATCGCAGAACCCACAAATCTAATAATATGTTCATGGAACTAGTTGAAATGATAGGTGTATTACCTCTCAGACTGTTGCCTTTATATGCTGTTGTGGCATTTTAAAAGATAATAGAGATGAACTCTTCAAAACCAGCGAAAACGATAAAGAAAAATTATAGGTTTTCTCTCATTTCTGCTCTCTTGACAGCATCTCAGTCCAGTATGCAGTGCAAACATCATTATGTTTTCTAGCAACTCTTGCTTATATATTCAAGGTCATAAGGCAAACAGCAATGCTGTATTTGCGTCCTGAGAAAAAAAATACTGAATTAGACAAGCCATTGTTCAGCTGTTTTAATTATTTTTTTTAGATGGTATATCTATTCTGTTTATATTTGATTGATATGTACTGAAAATTCTGTGCTTTACTCTCACTTTGAAATTAATTTCAAATTATAATTAATGCATCAGAATTCTTATCGTAAATTTAAGATTTTTTTTTTTTTATGAAAGATGATATTCATTCCTGATCAATAATGGTGCGGCATCAAATGCGTATTATACTCAGTAAAGCTTACAGAAAGTATAATTTGCAGGATTTCATAATGCATTCCACGAAATATATTGTGACTAGTGTCTTAAATGCCTGTGTACGTAATGGTTTGACCTGCTTCTATGTACATAGATTCCTAGGGGTTTTGTAATGAGCATACTATGAAATATGGATTATGCACCATTTAAGAGCACAGTGTTTATTCCCAGGACATTTGGCCAGTGTAACTTAAAGAGGGATTATTTGATATGCGTGCAAGCAGATCAGATAAGCACGCATATTCAATGTGCAATAAATAAAGCTTATGACTTAACCATGTTTTAATATCCCTTCATCTATGAATTTGATGTGATCAGGAGTATTATGTCATTACGATAAGAAAAATTAAGTTTCACTGTGCATATCTAAAATTTATCATTCATCAATGACATACTTTGATGTTACACACTCTAGTGATCCCGCTGGGTAAATAAGATTATCGGATTAGTGAATTTTGGATATGTATCAGAAGTTTTTAGAGATTATTTAAATAGTCTATGTGTCTAATTGAAAAGAGATATGTCATTTTAATGCCTGAGGAAATGAGTAGTATTTCCATCTTTTTTTTTCTCTATTGAAAAAGTTATGATTTACTTCAAGTACAGTACTCAATGCATAACTGTGCTATTTACTACACTGACTTAGATGTTTTGTAATCTAATTATAAAAAGAAGACTATTGTTAAAACACAATACTTATACAGTGGTAGCAGGGTATTACCTGCAATTATTCTGCTGGAAAATAAAACTATTTAGTTACAGTTTGGTATCAAGATTAGAACATAATCCAAAGAAGGATAGATGATGGCTCCTGCCTTCAACGTTTAAATTCCTTCATGGTTATGATAGAGTGGATAGGGATCGATATTTTGATATGGCTGGCTCTAGAACTAGGGGTCATAGTTTGAAGCTTGGTAAGAAAACTTCTTTGCAGGATGTAAGGAAATACTTTTTCAGTGTAAGAGTAGTTGATAATTGGAATTGGCTAAGCGAGGAGGTAGTTAATGCTCTCTCAATCCATAGTTTTAAGGACAGGTATGATAAGTATCACTAAGTCTAAAATGGAACCGATCAGGAGACGGGAAGATACGAGCTTTGGGCTCTTTCCCGTAAACACAATTAGGTAATCACAATTAGGTAATCACACACACACACACACACACACACACACACACACACACACACACACACACACACACACACACACACACACACAGTAGATTGCTGCATACCTGTCACCAAAGTAGGTGTAATTCATGCCAGAGAGAAATGGTTCGATAATGGGTGTAAAAGAGCTAAGGAGTGGAGAGACAAATGCTGGAAAAGGTATAGGAGGAGAAAAAACATAAATTCCTGGCAAACCTACAAAAGAGCAAGAAATGACTACCTAAGTAAAAGGAGAGAGGCAGAGAGAGACTATGAGAGGGACATCACCAGGAAGGCTAAAGAAAATCCCAAGCTTTTCCATAGCTTTATCAGAGGAAAACTGAAGGTAAAAGAACAGGTTTTAAGGCTAAAGAGAGAGGATGGAAGCATCACTGAGACGGATGAAGAGATCTGCAAAGAACTGAACAAGGAGTTTCAGTCAGTATTTACAGTAGCAAATACCCCACCCCCTCAGATTGCAGTGATAGAAGCTCAAGAGCGGGTATTAGAGAACATCAACCTTACAGCCACAGAGGTATGCAAAGCGCTGATGGATTTAGATGTTCATAAAGCTACAGGTCCTGATGACATATCCCCTCATGTGCTTAAAAAATGCACAAACACAATATCAGTGGAACTAAGTATCATATTTAAGGAGTCACTGGAGTCGGGGGAGATTCCAAGATGCTGCAAACAAGCAAATGTGATACCTATCTTCAAAAAGGGAAGGAGGGATACGGCTCTGAACTATAGACCAGTTTCCTTGACCAGCATAGTTTGCAACTACTAAGGAACCATATCTCTCTTCACTTGGAATCCTATAACTTTTTGTCAGTGAGGCAACATGGCTTCAGAGAAGGTAGATCAACAGTAACAAACTTATTAGAATTTTATGATGAGGTAAGCCGAATCTTACAGGAAAGAGAGGGCTGGGCAGATTGCATATTCCTAGACTTCCAGAAAGCGCTTGACACTGTTCCACATGGGAGACTTATTAGGAAGCTGCAAGGAATGGCTAGAATAGGTGGAAATGTTTTAGAATGGATAAAAACTTACTTAGAAGGAAGGGAACAGAAGGTTAGAGTAAGACACTCAGTGTCTGAATGGAGAAGGGTTAGTAGTGGAGTTCCACTTTTCCACATGGGAGACTTATTAGGAAGCTGCAATCAATGGCTAGAATAGGTGGAAATGTTTTGGAATGGATAAAAACTTACTTAGTAGGAAGGGAACAGAGGGTTAGAGTAAGACACTCAGTGTCTGAATGGAGAAGAGTTAGTAGTGGAGTTCCACAGGGTTCAGTTTTAGGGCCACTTTTGTTCCTTGTATATGTAAATGACCTACCAGAGTCTGTTAATTCATTCATGAATATGTTTGCAGATGATGAAAAGATTGTGAAGAAAGTAAAAGACGAGAACAATGGTAGAGAACTTCAGGAGGATCTAAATAATCTGCATGAGTGTTCAGAAAAGTGGCTAATGAAATTCAATACTTCAAAATGTAAGGTAATGAGAATGGGTACAAGTGCAAGAAGGCCCAAGCTTGACTACTCGGTGGTTGGAGTACAACTTCAAGAGACAGAAAATGAGAGAGATCTAGGAGTAAACATACTGGCAGATTTGTCTCCAGAAATACATCTAAATGGCATAGTAAGGGCAGCATAGGCATTCTTATCAAATGTAAGGGTAGCCTTCAGGCACATGGACAAGGAAATGTTCAGAAATATTTATGTAACTTATGTGAAGCCAAAACTCGAATATGCAGCCCCCTTTTGGAATCCGCACTTGAAAAAGCACATAGCTAATCTTGAAAAAGTTCAGAGACATGCCACGAAACTGGTGCCAGAAATACGCAATCTCAGTTATGATGAGAGGCTAAGGGAATTAGACTTACCATCACTCGAAGCTAGAAGAGTGAGGGGGGATATGGTGACAGTCTTTAAATTCCTTCATGGTTATGATAGAGTGGATAGGGATCGATATTTTGATATGGCTGGCTCTAGAACCAGAGGTCATAGTTTGAAGCTTGGTAAGAAAACTTCTTTGCAGGATGTAAGGAAATACTTTTTCAGTGTAAGAGTAGTTGATAATTGGAATTGGCTAAGCGAGGTGGTAGTTAATGCTATCTCAATCCATAGTTTTAAGGACAGGTATGATAAGTATCACTAAGTATAAAATGGAACCGATCAGGAGACGGTAAGATACGAGCTTTGGGCTCTTTCCCGTAAACACAATTAGGTAATCATAATTAGGTAATCACACACACACACACACACACACACACACACACACACACACACACACACACACACACACACACACACACACACAATGGTTATAAGCCTTGATGGAAAAATTCCGAATATGGATGGAGAAATGAAAGAGAATGAAACACTCCGAGAGCAAATAAGATCTTTGGAGGAAGCAAATAAAGCACAAGGGCAGGAGAGAAAGGAACTAGAAAAAAGAATAAAGAAGCTGGAAGGGGAAAAGAGTCAACTAGAATCTAGAATTTCTAAACAAGAAGATAAAAACAACCAGCTGAATGACAACCTAAAGGAATTAGATGTTAGTTCACTGCTCTCTTCTGAGAGAGACGAGATTGCTGCTTGGAATGTCCAGATTAAGGAAAACATTGAACAGTTCAGAAAAGAGTTCCAGGAGCTGAATATGGAAAATGATGCCATGAAAACTTCCTTTACTGATGCACTAAAGGGGAATGTGGCAGTAAAAGAGGCTGTAAAGGTGGTGGCACTGGAAAACATACAAACAGTTGACCATAAAGAGACAGTAATCGAAAAAATGAAGACGTTGTGATGGAAAGGGCAAACCCACTCATCAGACAGGCACTTGATAAGGAGAAGACAGTGGTAATCTCAGGCATAAGCGAATCCCAGGAGCCAACATGGCAGGGGAGACTTGAAGAAAATAAAGCTAGGGTTGTAGACCTGATAAGAAAGCTTGGAGTAGTTTGTGGTCCTGAGGATATTGTAAACATACACCAACTAGGTAAATATTCGAGGGAAGGAAAGCCGAGACCAACAAAAATAACGTTTGAGAGAGGGGAAACATGTAGGGAAATATTGTTGAGAAAAAAAAGTCTAAAAGACCTTCAAGAATTCAAAGAAGTGTTCATTAGACGATACAGAACACAGGAAGAGATGGGAAAGATCAAAAACTTATTGCAAGAGGCAAGAAGGTTAAATGATGAAAGAAATGAAGAAGAGAAGAAAAATTTTCATTTCAGAGTTCTTCCAGACAAAGGGGAGATAAAGAAGATAATGACAGAAGATCAGGGGACGGGGCCTCATTAAGATTGTTATACACAAATGCTGATGGATTAGCTGGTAAGGCAGTAGAATTAAAAGATAGGATTCACAACAGTAAGGCAGATATAGTAGCAATTACAGAGACTAAGTTGAGTGAGGACATAAACAGTGTCACAGTTTTTCCTAAGGGCTTCAGAATACTAAGGGTTGAAAGATATGAGAGGACTGGTCGAGGGATAGCACTGCTCATAAGTGAAAGGATTCAAGTTGAAGAAATAAACTTGGCTATAGAAAGTGAGTTCAAGGACTTTCTTGTTGCTCGCATAAATACTGGGTCAGAGAGCATTATAATAACTGTTGTATACAACCCACCAAGGAACCAAAATAGGCTTGAAGTTTATGAGGAAAGTCATATAGGTACTATTGAAGTCATAAACTCACATGTTAACATGGCACGGGAGAAAAAATGTAGGATTTTGATTATGGGAGACTTTAATCATAAAGAGATAGATTGGATAAATGTTGACCCACACAGTGGTGAGGACTCATTCGGGGCAAGATTCCTAGATTGCGTACAAGGGAATTTCCTACACCAACATGTAATGGAACCAACAAGGGCCAGGGGTGGGGATGAGCCATCACTACTTGATCTAGTGTTCACAGATAATGTGTTGGATATTGAAAAAATTGAGTATGAACCACCAATTGGAAAGAGTGACCACTGTGTGTTGTTGATGGAGTATATCATTGAAGATATTCTTCCTGAGAGTAGAGGCACTGAGGACATAAGGAGGAACTATCGGAAAGGATATTACATAAAAATGAATGAGCTTTTTGCAGTTATTGACTGGCAAACCTTATTTTACAACAAATCTGTACAAGAAATGTATGACATCTTTTGTGAGAAATATGGGAAGATAGTAGATTGCTGCATACCTTTCACCAAAGTAGGTGTAATTCATGCCAGAGAGAAATGGTTCGATAATGGGTGTAAAAGAGCTAAGGAGTGGAGACAAATGCTGGAAAAGGTATAGGAGGAGAAAAAACATAAATGCCTGGCAAACCTACAAAAGAGCAAGAAATGACTACCTAAGTAAAAGGAGAGAGGCAGAGAGAGACTATGAGAGGGACATCACCAGGAAGGCTAAAGAAAATCCCAAGCTTTTCCACAGCTTTATCAGAGGAAAACTGAAGGTAAAAGAACAGGTTTTAAGGCTAAAGAGAGCGGATGGAAGCATCACTGAGACGGATGAAGAGATCTGCAAAGAATTGAACAAGGAGTTTCAGTCAGTATTTACAGTAGAAAATACCCCACCCCCTCAGATTGCAGTGATAGAAGCTCAAGAGCCGGTATTAGAGAACATCAACCTTACAGCCACAGAGGTATGCAAAGCACTGATGGATTTAGATGTTGATAAAGCTACAGGTCCTGATGACATATCCCCTCATGTGCTTAAAAAATGCGCAAACTCAATATCAGTGGTACTAAGTATCATATTTAAAAAGTCACTGGAGTCAGGGGAGATTCCAAGATACTGGAAACAAGCAAATGTGATACCTATCTTCAAAAAGGGAAGGAGGGATGCGGCTCTGAACTATAGACCAGTTTCCTTGACCAGCATAGTTTGCAAAGCTATGGAGAAACTACTAAGGAAACATATCTCTCTTCACTTGGAATCCTTCAACTTTTTGTCAGTGAGGCAACATGGCTTCAGAGAAGGTAGATCAACAGTAACAAACTTATTAGAATTTTATGATGAGGTAAGCCGAATCTTACAGGAAAGAGAGGGCTGGGCAGATTGCATATTCCTAGACTTCCAGAAAGCGTTTGACACTGTTCCACATGGGAGACTTATTAGGAAGCTGCAAGGAATGGCTAGAATAGGTGGAAATGTTTTAGAATGGATAAAAACTTACTTAGAAGGAAGGGAACAGAAGGTTAGAGTAAGACACTCAGTGTCTGAATGGAGAAGGGTTAGTAGTGGAGTTCCACAGGGTTCAGTTTTAGGGCCACTTTTGTTCCTTGTATATGTAAATGACCTACCAGAGTCTGTAAATTCATTCATGAATATTTTTGCAGATGATGCAAAGATTGTGGAGAAAGTAAAAAACGAGAACAATGGTAGAAAACTTCAGGAGGATCTAAATAATCTGCATGAGTGGTCAGAAAAGTGGCTAATGAAATTCAATACTTCAAAATGTAAGGTAATGAGAATGGGTACAAGTGCAAGAAGGCCCAAGCTTGACTACTCGGTGGTTGGAGTACAACTTCAAGAGACAGAAAATGAGAGAGATCTAGGAGTAAACATACTGGCAGATTTGTCTCCAGAAATACATCTAAATGGCATAGTAAGGGCAGCATAGGCATTCTTATCAAATGTAAGGGTAGCCTTCAGGCACATGGACAAGGAAATGTTCAGAAATATTTATGTAACTTATGTGAAGCCAAAACTCGAATATGCAGCCCCCTTTTGGAATCCGCACTTGAAAAAGCACATAGCTAATCTTGAAAAAGTTCAGAGACATGCCACGAAACTGGTGCCAGAAATACGCAATCTCAGTTATGATGAGAGGCTGAGGGAATTAGACTTACCATCACTCGGAGATAGAAGAGTGAGGGGGGATACGGTGACAGTCTTTAAATTCCTTCATGGTTATGATAGAGTGGATAGGGATCGATATTTTGATATGGCTGGCTCTAGAACTAGAGGTCATAGTTTGAAGCTTTGTAAGAAAACTTCTTTGCAGGCTGTAAGGAAATACTTTTTCAGTGTAAGAGTAGTTGATAATTGGAATTGGCTAAGCGAGGTGGTAGTTAATGCTATCTCAATCCATAGTTTTAAGGACAGGTATGATAAGGATCACAAAGTATAAAATGGAACCGATCAGGAGACGGGAAGATACGAGCTTTGGGCTCTTTCCCGTAAACACAATTAGGTAATCACAATTAGGTAATCACACAAACACACACACACACACACACACACACACACACACACACACACACCACACGACACACAACACACACACACACACGCACACACACACACACACACACACACACACGCACACACACACACACACACACACACACACACACTCACACACACACACACACACACACACACACACACACCACACACACACACACATCTGAGGCACTAAAGGGGAATGTGGCAGTAAAAGAGGCTGTAAAAGTGGTGGCACTGGAAAACATACAAACAGTTGACTATAAAGAGACAGTAATCGAAAAAATGAAAGACGTGGTGATGGAAAGGGCAAATCCAATGATTAAACAGGCACTTGATAAAGAGAAGACAGTGGTAATCTCAGGCATAAGCGAATCCCAGGAGCCAACATGGCAGGGGAGACTTGAAGAAAATAAAGCTAGGGTTGTAGACCTGATAAGAAAGCTTGGAGTAGTTTGTGGTCCTGAGGATATTGTAAACATTAACACCAACTAGGCAATTATTCGAGGGAAGGAAAGCCAAGACCAACAAAAGTAACCTTTGAGAGAAAGGAAACATGTTGGGATATATTGTTGAGAAAAAAAAAAGTCTAAAAGACCCTCAAGAATTCAAGGAAGTGTTCATTAGAAGATACAGAAAACAGGAAGAGATGGGAAAGATAAAAAACCTGAAGAAGAGAAGAAAAATTTTCATTACAGACTTCTTCCAGACAAAGGGGAGATAAAGTAAATAATGACAGAAGATCAGGGGATGGGGCCTCATTAAGATTGTTATGCACAAATGCTGATGGATTAGCTGGTAAGGCAGTAGAATTAAAAGATAGGATTCACAACAGTAAGGCAGATATAGTAGCAATTACAGAGACTAAGTTGAGTGAGGACATAAGCAGTGTCACAGTTTTTCCTAAGGGCTTCAAAATATTAAGGGTTGAAAGATCTGAGAGGACTGGTCGAGGGATAGCACTGCTCATAAGTGAAAGGATTCAAGTTGAAGAAATAAAGTTAGCTATAGAAAGTGAGTTCAAGGATTTCTTGTTGCTTGCATAAATACTGGGTCAGAGAGCATTATAATAACTGTTGCAAATAATCCACCAAGGAACCAGAATAGGCTAGAAATTTATGAGGAAAGTCATATAGGTACTATTGAAGTCATAAACTTAGTTATTAACATGGCACGGGAGAGAAAATGTAGGATTTTGATTATGGGAGATTTTAATCATAAAGAGAGAGATTGGATAAATGTTGACCCACACAGTGGTGAGGACTCATTCTGGGCAAGATTCCTAGATTGCGTACAAGGAAATTTCCTACACCAACATGTAATGGAACCAACGAGGGCCAGGGGTGGGGATTAGCCATCACTACTTAATCTAGTTTTCACAGATAATATGTTAGATATTGAAAAAATTGAGTATGAGCCACCAATTGGAAAGAGTGACCACTGTGTGTTGTTGATGGAGTATATCATTGAAGATATTCTGCCAGAGAGTAGAGGCACTGAGGACATGAGGAGGATCGATCCGAAAGGAGATTACATCAAAATGAATGAGCTTTTTGCAGCTATTGACTGGAGAACCTTATTTAACAACATATCTGTGCAAGAAATGTATGACATCTTATGTGAGAAATATGGGAAGATAGTAGATTGCTGCATACCTTTCACCAAAGTAGGTGTAATTCATGCCAGAGAGAAATGGTTCGATAATGAGTGTAAAAGAGCTAAGGAGTGGAGAGACAAATGCTGGAAAAGGTAAAGGAGGAAAAAAAAAACATAAATGCCTGGCAAACCTACAAAAGAGCAAGAAATGACTACCTAAGTAAAAGGAGAGAGGCAGAGAGAGACTATGAGAGGGACATCACCAGGAAGGCTAAAGAAAATCTCAAGCTTTTCCACAGCTTTATCAGAGGAAAACTGAAGGAAAAAGAACAGGTTTTAAGGCTAAAGAGAGAGGATGGAAGCATCACTGAGACGGATGAAGAGATCTGCAAAGAATTGAACAAGGAGTTTCAGTCAGTATTTACAGTAGAAAATACCCCACGCCCTCACATTGCAGAGATAGAAGCTCAAGGGCCAGTATTAGAGAACATCAACCTTACAGCCACAGAGGTGTGCAAAGCGCTGATGGAGTTAGATGTTCATAAAGCTACAGGTCCTGATGACATATCCCCTCATGTACTTAAAAAATGCACAAACTCAATATCAGTGGCACTAAGTATCATAATTAAAAAGTCACTGGAGTCAGGGGAGATTGCATGATGCTGGAAACAAGCAAATGTGATACCTATCTTCAAAAAGGAAAGGAGGGATACGGCTCTGAACTATAGACCAGTTTCCTTGACCAGCATTGTTTGCAAAGTTATGGAGAAACTACTAAGGAAACATTTCTCTCTTCACTTGGAATCCTTCAACCTTTTGTCAGTGAGGCAACATGGCTTCAGAGAAGGTAGATCAACAATAACAAACTTGTAAGAATTTTATGATTGGTAAGCCGAATCTTACAGGAAAGAGAGGGCTGGGCAGATTGCATATTCCTAGACTTCCAGAAAGAGATTGACACTGTTCCACATGGGAGACTTATTAGGAAGCTGCAAGGAATGGCTAGAATAGGTGGAAATGTTTTAGAATGGATAAAAACTTACTTAGAAGGAAGGGAACAGAAGGTTAGAGTAAGACACTCAGTGTCTGAATGGAGAAGAGCTAGTAGTGGAGTTCCACAGGGTTCAGTTTTAGGGCCACTTTTGTTCCTTGTATATGTAAATGACCTACCAGAGTCTGTAAATTCATTCATGAATATGTTTGCAGATGATGCAAAGATTGTGAAGAAAGTAAGAAGCGAGAACAATGTTAGAGAACTTCAGGAAGATCTAAATAATCTGCAAGAGTGGTCACAAAGAGTGGCTAATGAAATTCAATACTTCAAAATGTAAGGTAATGAGAATGGGTACAAGTGCAAGAATTTTCAAGCTTGACTACTTGGTGGCTGGAGTACAACTTCAAGAGACAGAAAATGAGAGAGATCTAGGAGTAAACATACTGGCAGATTTGTCTCCAGAAATACATATAAATGGCATAGTAAGGGCAGCATATGCATTCTTATCAAATGTAAGGGTAGCCTTCAGGCACATGGAAGAGGAAATGTTCAGAAATATTTATGTAACCTATGTGAGGCCAAAACTCGAATATGCAGCCCCCTTTTGGAATCCGCACTTGAAAAAGCACATAGCTAAGCTTGAAAAAGTTCAAAGACATGCCACGAAACTAGTGCCAGAAATACGCAATCTCAGTTATGATGAGAGGCTGAAGGACTTAGACTTACCATCACTCGAAACTAGAAGATTGAGGGGGGATATGGTGACAGTCTTTAAATCCTTCATGGTTATGATAGAGTGGATAGGGATGGATATTTTGATATGGCTGGCTCTAGAACTAGAGGTCATAGTTTGAAGCTTTGTAAGAAAACTTCTTTGCAGGATGTAAGGAAATACTTTTTCAGTGTAAGAGTAGTTGATAATTGGAATTGGCTAAGCGAGGTAGTAGTTAATGCTATCCCAATCCAAAGTTTTAAGAACAGGTATGATAAGTATCACTAAGTAGAAAATGGAACCGATCAGGAGACGGGAAGATACAACTTTGGGCTCTTTCCCGTAAACACAATTAGGTAATCACAATTAGGTAATCACATACACGCACACACACACTCACACACACTTTTTTGAGGAATATGGGTAGATAGTTACATTTGCTTGCCTTCAACCATAATAGGAATTATTTATGAAAGAAAGAAATGGTTCTTTAATGAGAGCTAAGGAGTGGAGTGGCAAATGCTGGAAGAGGTTTAGGAGAAAAAAAAATAAAAGCCTTTTAGACTTACAAAATAGCAAAGAAGGATGCCCTAACTAACATATGAGAGGAAAATAAAGAGCGAGAGAGTTTATGAAAGGAATATTACCAGTAAGGCTAAATTAAATCTCAAACTTTTCCACAACTTCAAGTAAAACTGAATGTCAAACAACAAGATTTAAATTTAAAGAGGGCAGATGGAAGCATCACCGAGAGAGATGAAAAGATTTGCAAAGAATTGAACAAGGAGTTTCAGTCCATATATACATTAGAAAACACCCCACCCCCCAGACTGCAGAATTAAGATATCATAGGCCAGTATGGAAGAACATCAGCTTTCAGTTACAGAGGTATGGAATATGTTGATGGAGTTAGATTCCCATAAAGTTACAGGTCCTGTTGACATATCCCTTTTACTTACAAAATGTGCTAAACCAATATCGGTGGTGATTTGAATACTTGCTGGAATCTGGGGAGATTCCAAAATACTGGAAACAAAAGAACATAGTACCTATCTTCAAAAAGATAAGGAGAGATAAAGCTCTAAACCATAGGCCTGTTTCCTTGACCAGCATAGTTTGCAAAGTTATGGCATAAACTGCCAATGAAACGCATCTCTCTTCATTTGGAATCCTTCAACTTTTTGTCATTGAAATATGACATCAGAGAAGGCAGGTCAACAGTAACAAACTTATTAGATATGATGTGGTAAGCAAGATCTTACTGGAAGAGAGGGATGGGGGATTGCATATTCTTAGATTTTTAGAAGGTATTTGATATGATCCTACATGGGAGATTTAATAAGAAGCTGCACGTAATGGTAATTATAGGTGAAAAGGTCTTGGTTTGGATAAAAACTTACTTAGAAGGAATGGAACATAGGGCTAGAGTAAGGCACCCAATATCTGACTGAAGAATGATTGTTTATGTAAATGACCTACCAGATTTAGTAAATTCATTCTTGAATACGTTTGCATATGAAGCAAAGATTGTGAGTAAAGTAAGAGTTTAGAACAAATAAACAAACAAACAAAGAGAAATTTATTTCCATTTGCTCAGTGACTATACTTTTACTAAGCTAGGAGTACACTTGTAAGTAGATATGTAATTGAATTAATAAGTGAAAAGAGATATAGCTTTCTTAGAAAATGAAGCTTGCCTTGAGTTAACAGATGTGTATAAAACTTTTAATAACAATAATCATACCATATTTGTATTCCTTACAATGAGAATAATTAGTTATTAACTTGGAGATCAAAGAAGGCGATATCAATTTACATATAGAATGGTTAGTGTTAAGGGAAATTGCATAAAATCATTAAGCTTGGTTAATGTGTGAGCAGCAGCTATTTGTCCAAAAGAAAACTATGTAGTTTACCTTTGAAAGCTCTGAAGGAGGATGGATTTTTAAGATGTTCTGAAATATTGTTCCAGTGTTAACTCTTTAATAGTGATCATCTTTGAACCTGCATCTGTGTTTGTTCTCTGAATAAAGAACTCATTATTCTGTCTTGTATTGGTTCCCCTTATATCCCTGACTGTTTTGAAATTAAATAGCCAGTTGGGTTAATGATGGTTCAAAATATTGTATGCAAAGCGATAATAGCATAGGCGATCTTGATTTCTGCAACTCGAGCTGCAAAATTAATTAATTTCTGAATTCTATTTATCAATATTGATAGCTCCCCTTACAGTTGTCCAATAATTTAAGTGACTTAGGGCTAGAGATTCGACAACCGTTATTTGAGTGGTAGTCTCAAAATTGTCTTTTATATGTGATAAATGCATTAGTGTCCCTGTTACCTTTTGGCATCCTTTATTATATGTGGGAATCAGACAACATGTAGATATCAAAATGAATTCCTAGATTTTTTACTGTTTTGCTAGGTGTAATGATATTGCCACAAATATTAATAGCTATGTTTTCTGGAGTTTGTGCTATATGGTACCTTGAACAAAAAAAAAACATGCAATGTGTTTTACTTTCGTTAATTAACAGCTCAATTTCTTGAAAATAGGTATTAATTTTTGACAAAGTGTTTTCTGCTCTTTAGCTTAGCTCTGGGAGATCATTAATATCACCTCTAAGGAGTAGCTGAGTGTCATCTGCATATTGTACAACTTATCAGTCGGAAATGAAACAAGATAGATCATTTACGCACATGGAGAAGAGGATAGGACCAAGGACTGATTCCCGTGGAACACCAAATGATAAAAAATTTTTTGCGAAGAGATAATGCTGTTAAGACGGATGGACTGTATGCTATTAGATAAATACTCTCTAAACCACGTTGGGTCAGTATTTAAGTTAGGATATTTTTTGATAAGAATTTAATGGTTCACAATTTCGAAGGCTTTTGATAAGTCTAATAATACAAGCAGCGAGATTTTTTTTTCGTATCTATATTATTGTAAAGTCTATTTGTAACTTTGAGCACTGCAGTTTCCGTCGAGAGTTTCGTTCTGAAACCATGTTGGTTAATAGCAAATAGTCTGTTTGTCTCTAGATATGACATTAGTTGGCATGCAACAGTTTTTCGCTAATACTTTAGAGAAACTGGGATTGATTTTGCAGTGGCATTGGATCTGGCATTGGTCAACACATTCTTTGAGAAAAAGGAAAACAGATTGATTACATACAGTAGTGGTGGGAAGGAGAGCCAGATAGTTTTATTGTTGTGTAGGAGAGACCATCTGAAGGAGACTAGCAACTGTAAAGTAATAAATGGGGTGAGAGTAGCAGTGCAACATAGGATAGTAGTAACTGATTGCAGGCTCAGGAAATGTAGGAAAAGTAAGAAGGCGAGGATGGACCCAAAGATAAAGTGGTGGAGATTGAAAGATGCAGAGCTGAGAGCTATGTTTAAGGGAAGAGTGTTGGAAGCGATAAGGTTGCATGAGGATGTACACGAATGGTGGACAGAGAATAATAAGGTGATTTTGAGGGATGGTGAGGAGGTACTTGGAAAGTCATCAGGAAAGAAACCACCAAATGATAAAGAGTCATGGTGGTGGAAAGAGGAAGTGCAAGAATGGGTGAAGAACAAGAAAGAAACTAAGGAAAAGGCTGATTTATCAGGCGTTGAGCAGGATAGAGAAGAGTACAAACAGGCAAATAAGGAGACAAGGAGAGCAGCAGGAAAAGCAAAGACAAAGACATTGAATTAAGTCTATGAAGAGCTGAAAACACCAGAAGGAGAGAAGAAAATATTGTTAATTGCCAAGGCCCGAGATGCTGCATCCAAGGACTTGAGCCAAGTAAGACAAATAAAGGATAACCATGGATTAGTTCTAGCAGAAGAGGATGAAATAAAAACCAGATGGGAAACTTATTTTGAAGGATTACTAAATGAAGAGAACCCAAGAGCAGTATTTGAAGATAGACTTCCAAATGAAGCAGTTACAACAACAGTGACTAGAAGAGAGGTAGAGCGGACAGTAAGGAAAATGAAAAATGGAAATGCAGCAGGACCTCATAAGGTGCCAGTGGAGATATGGAAGAGTCTTGAAGAGGAAGGCATAGATATCTTTTTGGACTTAATGCAAAAGATCTTTAGTCAGGAAAAGATGCCAGAGGAGTGGAGAGGAAATCATCCCAATCTATAAAGGGAAGGGAGACATTCAGGAGTGTGAAAACTATAGAGGTATAAAGTTGTTAAGTCATACTATGAAGATATGGGAGAAGATCATAGAGAGGAGACTCAGAGAGGAAACGACAATTGGGGATAAGCAGTTTGGCTTCATGCCTGGAAGAGGGACAGTGGATGCCATATTTTCCTTGAAACAAATGATGGAAAAGCACCGAGAGAAACAGAAAAGACTGCATATGGTTTTTACTGACCTGGAAAAGGCATATGATCGAGTACCACGTCAAGAGGTGTGGAGGAGTAGTAGAGAAAAGGGAGTCCCCGAGAAATATGCAAGAATCATCCAAAATATGTATGAGAGGGCAGAGGCAAATAATAAGAGCAGTGTGGGCTTGACGAAAAGTCTCTCAGTAAATGTTGGTTTGCATCAAGGGTCTGCTTTGAGTCCATACCTATTTGATCTCGTATTGGATGTAGTAACCCAGGGTATTATAGATCAGTCATCATGGTGTATCCTCTTTGCAGATGACATTGTACTGTGTAGCAGCAGATGAGAGGTAGTGGAGGAGAAGCTTGAGGAGTGGAGAAGCTTGATGGAGGATAGAGGACTGATAATCAGCAGGAAGAAGACAGAGTACTTGAGGTTGAGAGATGGTGAGGATGGGGAGGTCAATTTGCAGGGGGAGGTGTTGAAAAGAGTTGAAAAGTTCAAGTATTTAGGATCAACAGTAGCAGAGGATGTTGACCTAGAGTCAGAAATAACCCACAGAATACAAGCAGGAAGGAAGAACTGGAAAAAAGTGTCTGGTGTGCTGTGCGACAGGAGAATAGGGATTAAGTTGAGGGGTAAAGTGCATATGACAGTTGTGAGACATGCAATGATGTATGGAGCAGAGACATGGGCAATAAAGAAGACACAAGAGAAAAAACTGGATGTGGCAGAGATGAGGATGTTGAGATGGATATGTGGGGTGACAAGAAGCGATAACATCAGAAATGAGGTAATTAGAGGTACCTCAAAAGTTAGCGAAATATCAGATAAGATACAAGAAAGTAGACTAAGATGGTATGATCATATCGTTAGGAGGGATGAACAGTATGTTGGGAGGAGGGTGATGGAAATGGATATACAGGGTAGGAAAGGGAGGGGGAGACCAAAGCGTAGGTGGATGGATTGCATCAATGACGACCTGAGGTCTAAAGGTCTCTTGGGTGATGAGGTATGGGACAGGAACATATGGAGAACACTGTCCAGAAACATCGACCCCACATAAAAGTGGGAAAATATGTAGGTGAAGAAGAAAAAGAAGTTTGTCACATTTTCTCTGTCCCATGATGAGGTATTACATGTAATATTTTTCAAAGAATCAGGAAACCATTTAGTAACAATGGAGGTGTTTATAACAGTTAATATATAAGATGCAATCATGGGTAGAGCATCTTTGATGAATTGAAATGTCATACCAGCTGGGACATAAGAGCCAAAATTTCTTAGGCTCTTTATGGTAAGAATTAGGGTAGCACAATTGACTGGATTGATCTGGAAGTAATCTCTATGTTTAGCTTGGAAGAATTGTCATTCAAGTTATACTCATGTTCTCTGAGTATTATGTTTTCTCATATGTATTTTTCCCAACTTTAGCAAAATAGTTATTAAAGTTTTCCGCTTTGTCTTTCAACTCCAAAACATTTTAGTAACTATCTGAGGTAAGATTTCCTTTCAGTATTATGCTTGTTATCACTTTCCATGTTGCCGCTGTATCATGTGTAGAGTTATTAGATAATCTTTTATAAAAGTTTTTATTACTTCTATCAGTGAGGGATATGACACATTTCTTTTCTACTTTATAATGTTCCTGGAGAGTCATATCATATCAATTCATTTTTAACTCTTTTTGTATTTGATTTCTGATTTGCACTGCCTCTTTGATGTCATTAGTTAGCCAGGGGGCTAAGGGGTGGGTTATTTTTCTTGTTACAATAGGTGCAGAACTATCTAGGCATTCAAGGAAGACTTTTGTTAGAATTTCAACCTAGAAATCGAAGTTAACTCTGTTTAATATGCCATTAAGTACATTTCTGTTGCTGAGTAATGCTTCACAAAATATATAATGAAAATAGTTTTTTAGGCACCGAAATGTCTTGAAGGAAGGCTTCCTTTTGGGGTGGATTATGTTTAGCATAGCAATGTTGAGTTCGTAATCGGCAATTGGGCAGGTAACTACATCCCAATATTGTATACTTTCCACTTTATTTGTTTTTATCAGATCTACCACAGTCCTAGAATTAGAGGTTATACTGGTCAGTTTTGTCACTATTTGTGTAAACTTTAGTGTTGACCACCTTTTTCATATTGTTATCTGCTGAGAATAAGTCATCATTAAAGTCAGCAAGCATGTTTGCAGGTTAATGGCGCCCACAGATATTTCTGAATGTTTCGAGCAAATGACTGAACGAAGTGGAAGATGCTTTCGGATGACGGTAAACATAGCCTATAATGAAAGATGAAAGTTTCTGATACTGCTCAGTTATCCATATATCTTCGAATTCTTCAGTTTTTTCTAGACCTGTGGTTATTTCTGATTCACTTAAATAATTTCTAGCATAAATACAAACCCCACCCCGTCTGCCATGGTTATTACGAAATATTTAAAATTCTGGGATATTCACATATATTATTTCAGTTGTAGGAAGAAGCCAATTTTCACTTACACAGAGGATATCTATGTTGTAGTCTTTTGATACCATTATTATATCCTTAAAATGAGCAAGAAGGAACTAAGCGTTCACATGCACTAATGTTACATTCTTACCATGCTTCATCATGGAGGTATCCGTAGGCATAATTGTAGTTTGTTCTTGGGTTTGTTCAAGGTTTATTTCGACGGTGTAATACCTCTGGGAATTCATCATCATAGTGCTCTGGGGTTAGTCCATGGATCCTGGTGTCTGTACCTGCTGTTGGCTGGGTAATACTATCTTGAGTATGTGCCATGGTATGATCGGAACTTCACAAAGTTTGTGTGTCTAGGTGAGAAACTAGGGTCGAAACACTCATCTCTCCAGGAGAAGTTTCTCGGTCGTGGATGGCCATAAGAGAAGTTTGTATTGTATCTGTATCTGTAGTCTTGCTGGTAGGGGATCTTTTCATAAGCTATTTGCTGTTTATTCCAGTATGGCTGTAGTGTGAGGTATTTGTAGATAGCCCAGTTTTTGTCCACTGTTTGTCCCCACAAAATGGCTGGACAATTGTATATGTAGGCCACTGAATTAGTTTGTAAGTCATGTATTCAAATCCTTTCAATATCGTTAATGCAAAGGAGATCCAATTTGTTTGCGAGAAAGCTCCCTAATTAAGGCTTCTTCAGAGGGATTGCCTAGATTTTTCAATATATTACGTATCTCTCTCACAGAGGGGTGGCGAGGTATGTGAATATATATTTGAGCTATAACCCTTGCACTTGCAATATTGGGTGACTGTGGCTGTGGGTGAGGGACTTCAATGGATTATTTAGATTAGAGACTGCGCCTATTTTATCTTTTCTGTTTTCTTCATCATTTTGCAACCTATTGCTGGGTTGGTTGTTTGTGCTGAATGGTGTAATTTGGTTGTCTTGGTTATTGATAGTTGTTGGGCTATTATGAGTAATGGAGAAGGGCTCTATATCTTATTCGCTGTTTTGAAACCTTTTACTGGGTTGATTATTTGTGCTGGATAGTGTAATCAGGTTGTACTGGTTAGTGGCTGTTGTTGTATTGTTAGGAGTGGTGGGGATGGACGCTTTTGTTACTTCTCTGATTTTTAACCTATGGTACAGAACTTCAAGAAGACCTAAATAGTCTGTATGAGTGGTCAGAAAAGTGGCTAATGAAATGCAGTGCTTCACAATGTAAGGAACTTAGAATGACTACAAGTGCAAAAAGGCCCAAGCTTGGATACTCAATAGGAAGGGGAGAACTTCAAGAGTCAGAGAATGAGAGAGATCTACTAGTTAACATATTGGCAGAGATGTCTCCAAAAATGCATATGCATGGCATAGCAAGGACTGTATATGCTTTCTAAGCAAATGTAGAGGTAGCCTTCAGACACATGAACAAGGATATGCTCAGAAATATTCATGTAACTTATGTCGGGACAAGCTTGAGTATGCTGCCCAATTTTGGAAGCTGCACTTGAAACTGCATATAAAAAGCTGTAAAAAGTTCAAAGACATGCGAAATACGCAATTTCAGCTATAATGGGAGGCTGAGGGAATTAGGCTTACCATCACTTAAAGCTAGAAGAATGCGGGAGATATAATCATAGTCATAGATTTTATTGCCAAATATTCAGTATATATATGGGAATATATATGTGACTTTATATTCAGAGGCATTAGCCTGCTGAGCAAGAGCACCTTGGCAGGCAGTTTAATATACATTTCACATAATTTAAAGTATGACGGTAATAGTTAACAAAACTCCAATATAGTAATCTCATACTTATCTTGTAATAAAACAAAGCAGTAGCCGACCTTACCCTGGACATAATGATGCACCAATACTGTATTAATTATTATTCAACAGCTGCTTGATTTTGCCTAGTAAATAAATGCTGTTTGAGTTTCTTTTTAAATTTAGTTATGCCACTTATTGTTTTTATATCTTCTGGTAATGCATTCCAACATTTTGGGCCAAAACAGTGAATACAAAATTTGTACAAGGTTGTTCTCGGCTGTGGACATATCAAATTTATATTGTTACCTCTGGTTCCATGGTTGTGTTGAATTAATCTAAATAATCTTCTGTTACGATTGTTATCATTAACATCACTATGTTTAGTAATAAGACAGAAATATTGTATCAAGTAATTGAATTTAAGCAAGTTTAGCTCCGTGAATAAAGAGGAAGTGGAGTCATATTTTCCACTATATGTAATAGTTCTGATCATTTTTTTCTGAGTTACAAATACATCCCTTACAATTGACGACCAAGTACAACCCCAGATGGACAAACATTATATAATAAGAGGATAACACAGGGAATAGTATATGCTTTTTAAGCCCTCATTTGTTAGGTTATACCAAATTTTATATAAAATTCCACACGTCTTGGACAGTTTTGAGTAGACAGATTGAATATGAAATTTCCAACTTAAATTTTCATCAATAATTACTCTCAAAAATTTCTTACGAGCTACTCCTTTACCTTCATACCCATTCATATTAACTTGACCAATATTGTGTGCTACAGATCTATTTTGAAATTAGATATAGTCAGTTTTGGAAACATTTAGCTTTAATTTATTAGCAGAGACCCAGTTGTTATTTTTTTCTAGTTCACTATTTAAAACAGAATGCAGGTGGTCAAGGTTATTATCATGCAAGAGAAGGTTGGTGTCATCTGCATAAAGAATATATTTGAATTTATTACTGGCATTGGAAATATCATTTATATAAACTAAAAATAACAGCTGGCCCAGTATTGATCCCCGTGGTACTCCCCTCTCAATAGTTTGCAACAAAGATGCTTTCCCATTACAATATACGGCTTGTATTTTATTTTTCAAGTAGATCTTAAAAAACTGTAATGGTGTTCCCCTAATACCACACAATTTGGTTTTTCTATTAGTATATCATGGTCTAATGAGTCAAATGCTTTGGACAAGTCTAGGAAAACCCCAGCAACAAAGTTTCTATTTTCCAAATTTTGATAAACATCACTAGTAAAGTTCATTATTGCTTTTTCAGTGGTCTTATTATTACGGAAACCGTATTGATTTTCAGATAATAAGTTGAAATTTTCAAGGAATTCTTTAAATCTGTGAACAATCGCTTTATCAAATACTTTACTTAAGGACAGTAAGATTGATATAGGTCAGTAGTTATTTTCATTATCTTCATTGCCTGACTTAAATATAGGTATTACTTTAGCACTTTTTAGTTTGTCTGGAAAACATCCTTGCTGAAAACATAGATTGATTATGTGGGTAAGTGGGGTATCAATGTAATGGGCAGTGACTTGGAGTAGTCTTGATGGAATTTCATCATATCCCGACGCTGTATTTGGCTTTAAGGTTTTTATATATTTAGTGACTTCCTCACTTGTTACAGGATACAAGTAAAACGAAAAGTCTGGTAGATTATTAAGAAACTGGCAGTGTGAGTTTTGTTGCACATTTTGTTGTTCCTGTGTTGGTTGTGCAATAGTTAAGAAATGATCATTAAGGATATTAGCAGTGTGGTCATTATCATTTTTTAATTTGATTTCCTTTGAATGATTAAATTATTTTTGTCCCATAAGGCTGTTTATTGTATTCCAGATGGACTTGCTGTTTCCTTGTTCCTTCTTAAGCTTGTCCTGGAAATATCATTTTTTTGCAGCTCGAAGTAGTGTTACTAGTTTGTTCCTGTAAGTTTTATATCAGGTTCCAAAAGACAAAGGCCATTTTGATGCAAGCCTTTCTAGTCGGTGTTTTTCTTTGATAATATTTTTTAATCCTGCAGTTATATGTGGGCATCTATTATTTTTATTATTTACAGCAAATTTTCTTTGAGAAAAGCAGTCTAGAAATTTATCTCTAAATGTAAAATGAAATTTATTAAAAGCTTCATTTGCGTTATTTAGGTCTATGATATGTTGCCATTTTTCATGTGATATATCTCAAGTAAATATACCTATGTTATCATCAGAGTAATGTCTTTTTTCTACATATGCATCAAATTTATGATCTTTTTTAAACTGGGAGTATACTGTGAAATGATCTGTTATGTCGGTGTACACTATGTAATTGCTTATGTTGTCCTCAAGATTTGTGGTCCAGATATGATCGATAAGAGATGCACTATTTTCATTTACTCTCGTAGGTTTAGTAGTTAGTGGAAGGCAGCCATGTGAATACATTATGTTTATAAAATCAGTTACTCTTTGATCATTTGTTTTAAACAAATCTATGTTCCAATCACCGAATAAATAAAGAGTTTTGTACTTTTTCTTGCTGCAAAATCAAATACTTTCAGTAAAGCTCCAAGGAATTCAGGCATGTTCCCCTTCGGTGGTCTATATACAGATGTGAAGAAGCAATTTTCCTTACCGTTATGATTCTGTACACTAACACATTCAATGAATCGTTCCATCATACTGCACTCCTTTATAACACAGGAGCTATACTTATTTGCTACATACATACATACACCTCCACCTTTCCTGTCTCTGTTCTGAGTGTACATATTATAACCTGTTATATTATACAATGATTCAATATCATTATCCAGCCTAGTCTACGAAAAACCCATTACATCATATATATTATTTTCTGTTAAACATTAATCAACAAATATTTGAAGATTTATTTGCAAATTCTTCTAATGTTCATGCACAAAACCGAAAATGCGTCAGATGTATTTAAATTTGAATAAAGTTCATTTGAGTATATATAATTTGAAAAAGTGTTGATTGCGTTTCTCATATTATTCAAAAACAAATCTATTTCATTTTCTAGATCAAGTGGGTTAAATATCATCTTATCAAGCTCATTGATACATAAGTAATTTGGAAGTACTTTGTCGTTGTTTGTTAGCCTTATAACTTCATCGTTACTAATGGATTATTATGGAAGGTATCTATTTACAGCCATGATGAAGAAATAAATTGCACTACTTTTGCATTTACTGACTTACAAGTTACCACTTATTTCTTCCAAATCTGGTTTTGGGTGAGAGTGTGTTACAGCACCTGTGGCAGGTGACTCAGCAGGAGTGGGTGCAGGTGATGACATATATCTCTCCCCCCCCCACTCCCGTGCCCCCACCCCCGCACCAACGATCCTGGTCATCTCCTCATCCGCGCTACCCACTGCACCAGCCACACTTGTGACAGGTGCTTCATGCTGAATACTGCCTGAAGCTGATGAAGTTTGGGAAGGATGATGTCCGGTTGCTCTCTCTGTGTTGCATCGTTCCTTCACTATGAGCATAGTATGCCTAAAGTAGGCTATTTTCCCTTCCGATCTAGCCTTTTTTAGTTGTGGCATCTGTGCAGATTTTATTGCCTAATATGCAGCACACAGGTCATCATTCATCATTAAGGTAGATCTTGGTGCCTTACAACTTTTTGGCATTTTTCATGACCGTCTCTCTGTCACAGTAGCGGGAGAAACGACCCCCTCAGATTTCAGAAATGAGAGATCATGGAGAGTATTAAAGAACATATTCTTTTCATCTGCAGAGTGGAACAAAGCGTGGATGGAGTTAAATACCCATAAAGCTATGGGGCCTGCCAACATATTCCCTGAGAAGTGTAATATATCATTATTGGTGAAACTATGCGTCATATTAACAAAGTCACTTTGAACATGGTACCTATCTTCAAAATGAGAAGGAGAGTACAGCTCTAAACTATAGGCCTGTTTCCTTGACCAGCATAGCTTGTAAAGTTGCATAGTAAATGGTTAGAAAATGTATCTCTCTGCACTTGGAGTCTTTCAAATTTTTGTCAGTGAGACATTATAGCATCAGAGAAGGCAGATCTATACTAACAAACTCACTAAAATTTCACAATGAGGTAAGCCACATCTTACAAGGATAAGAGGTCCGGGTAAATGTGTTTAGATTTTCAGAAGGCATTTGATACAGTCCAACATGGGAGACTTATTGAGAAGCTACAAGTAATTGGACAAGTAGGTGGAAATGTCTTGAAGTGAATAAAAACTTACTTAGAAGGTAGGGAAGTCAGACACGCTTTGTCTGACTAGAAAAAGTTTAGTAGTGGGATTCCAAGGGATCAGATTTTGGGCACTTTTATTCCTTGTGTATGTATATTACCTACCGAAGTCTGTAAATGCATTTTTGAAAATGTATGCAGATGCCATAAAGATTGTGCAGAAATAGAAAGACAAAAGCAATGGTAGAGAATTTCAGGAAATTCTAAATAGTCTACATAAGTGGTCAGAGAAATGGCCAATGAAATTCAATACTTCAATATGTAAAGAAATGAGAATGGTCACAAGTGCAAGAACACCATAGTTGAAGTTTTCAATAGAAGGGGGATGTTGTGTCTAGGATACTCCTTTAAGTAGTGTTAAGTTTTCTATTTTACACTCATGAAGTGTTTTCTATTATTTAGGTTTGACAACCACATATATTATGTTTCGATCCATCATATAAGGGTTTTGATCCTTTTTACAAGTATTTCAGTATTATCCAGAATTTTTTATTGTTCTCATGTCATTTATGTGTGTTTGTTCACTTCTAGAATATATACTCTACTACAATTGGCATAGCGAAATAAAAGCAGTTACAGTATAATTATGCATACACATCCACCTCACTTCATATCTATAACATTAACAACGAGAATGGGATATGTCTAATAATGAGTACACATTTTACACAATTATAGAGTTTCATAGAGCTTTACAACCATCTACTTATCTTGAACAGATAAGAAACATAGCAGTGGCGACAAATGGTAATGACACCAGGCAGAGGAGGAAACACACATGTCACTAACCAAGGTTTTGGCAAGAGTGTGTAACCAGCCCACAGCAGTCAACCACAATCATGGTGCTCGATCTACCTGTGCCGAAAGCGTTTTCCATACGAAAGGAGCCTTCCACTTTTGTACAGAGGTGGATTAAATGGATAGATTCGTTTGAAATCTACCTGAAGGCCATAGGAGTCACTAAGGATAAACAGAAGCGTGCCCTACTACTCCATGTAGCAGGTCTAGAGGTACAGGAGGTGAATAAAACCCTCACAGCTTCAGGTAACACCCTTCAACAAACAATTGATTTCCTAAATGCCTATTTTGCTCCAAAATTAATTGTAGTTATGAGAGCTTTAGGTTTAGCCAGTACACCCATGATGCAAGTGAATCAGTTGATGCTTTTATTCCCAAGTTGAAAGAGTTAGCTTCTACTTGTCAGTTCAATAACAGGGAGGCTGTCATAATAGATCAGGTTATAGCCAAATGTAATTCACATGAACTTAGAAAACAATTACTTGAGGAGAAAACCTAACATTAGATAAGGCTTTAGACACAGCTATGATTATGGAAGCAGCAAATTCTCAAGCTCAAGTTATTGAGGGTTTACAAAATACTTCTCAGGTCAGTATTGTGTCCTTACTGGATGATAAATGGCAATGACAACAAGGAAAGAACACGACAGTTCAAAGGAAACCTGAGGGTAAACAATCCACAAATACCGAACCAGGTTTCAGGTGTCGTAAAGCAGGTCATTATCCCAGTGACAGGATAGTTTCCAGCAAATGACAAGAAATGTAACAATTGTGGATGCAAGGGTCATTTCGGTAATTTGCATAGGCTAAGCAAAACAGGGAAACACCTCAATCATACCTCAGTTAAACCTGAAACACAACAGAATTGTTAGTCAGACGAGCCATCAGAGCAATTAGATAGTAGTAGAGCAGAATATGCTTTTCAAATCAACTCTATAAGTAGCAAAGACAAGAGGTTAATAATTACAGGAAAAATAAACAGTGTGACGGTTGTCATGCAGGTTGATGCAACAGCAGACATCTCTTTGATGTCAGAATAGGTGGCACGCAAAATACCTAATTTGTCCATAGGAGTTTGCAATAAAGCTCTGTGGGATTACAATGCACACAGCAATGAGGTAGTAGGTTCAGCCAAGGTTAATGTTCAGTATGATCAGCAGACAGCACAGGATCTGCCTCTCACCACTGTGAAAGGCCAAGGTCAGACATTAATGGGTTTAGATTGGTTGAAACATTTTCAGTTAAAATTGTCGAAAATTTTGAAGGTTCTGAATGTAGAGCATAAAACTGTTACCCCTGTGAGTGATTTGCTTTCAGAATTTAAGGAGATCTTTACTGAAGGACACGACACAGTAAAAAAAACACAAAGGCAACCGTAGTTTTGAAATCTGATGCAATATCCAAGTTTTTTGCTCCTAGACTTATTCCATTTGCTTTAAAAGCCTCAGTTGAGCAGGAAATTAAAAGTTTAGAAGCAGAAAGCACATGGGAAAGAGTAATGTATTCAAACTGGGGAACCCCTTTAGTTTCAATAGCCAAATAAGATGAAGGTGTCCGGTTGTACGGAGATTATAAGACAACTCTATACCCACAGTTACAAGTAGCCTAATACCCTTTACCCAGCCCTACAAACATGTTTGGAGCCCTAGGAGAATGTAAGGTCTTTTTAAGATTTGGCCTAAAACATGCCTTTCAGCACTTAGTCATGGATGACAAGTCACAAGAATACTGTACAGTAAATACTCATTTAGGGTTATTTCATCCCAATTTACTACCATATGGAGTAGCCAGCAGTCCCGCAATATGGCAGCAAGCCATGGATAAGATATTCTATGGATTGCCCAGAGTATTTTATTTCGTTGATGACACATTAGTAGCAGGATAGGACGAGAGAGAGAGAGAGAGAGCATCACGAAAGACTAGTAGCAGGATTGAAATGCATCCAAGACAATGGAATGAAAATAAAAAAGAGCAAATATCATTTTAAAATTTCATAAACTGAATATTTAGGGCTAAAGAAAATGAAAACGGTATTCATAAGACAGATGACAAAGTCAGGGCAGTACAGTTAGCAAAAGTGCTTGAAAATTTCAAGGAGCCACAGTCATTCTTAGGACTTGTGACATTTTACGGAAAGTTCATAAAAAACTTAGCTACCCTGGCAGATCAACTATATCAACTGTTAAACAAAGACGTAGCATGCCACTGGTCAGCGGACTGTCAGCAGTCATTTGAGAAGATAAAAGCAGAAATAACTTCTATAAAGTTCTTGACGCATTTCAGAATGGACTTGCCGGTTAAACTAGTGTGTGACGCCTCACAGGTAGGCTTAGGTGCAATATTAGCTCATATCATGCCCGACGGCACAGAAAGGCCAACTGCTTATGCAGATAGATTGTTGACTAAGGCAGAAAGAAACCATTCACAAATTGAAAAGGAGGGCCTTGCAAAAGTATATGTTGTAAAGAAATTCCACATATACCTATACAGCAGGAAGCAGTTTTAGTTTGTTACTGACCACAAACCATTATTAACCATTTTAGGTCCCAAAGCAGGTTTACCTACTTTTGTCGCTGCACAACTAGAATGGTGTGATATTATTTTGGCAGCTTATAATTATGCAATAGAGTACAAGTCTACTACCAAGATAGGAAATGCAGGCACACTCTCTTGCTTACTCGTAGATGAACCTCCTACAGATTATGATGTCAGTATGTTATTGTTAGACGGTTATAACTTACCTATCACAGCTAAACATATAGCTAAAAGCACAAAACAGGATCCAATATTGTCGAAGGTATGTCAGCATTTACTTACGGGTCGTGGTTCAGCAAGGACTAACGATGAATGTAAACCATATATGGCAGTATGGTCTGAACTTAGTGTGAACCAGGATTGCATATTACGTGGAGCCAGAGTTGTTGTTCCTAAGCAGCTTAGGGAACAGGTACTCTCTGATCTACATGAGGATCACCAGGGCATTGTAAGATCTAAAGCAATAATTAGAAGTTACATGCGGTGGCCGTTGAATGGACAAGGGCATTGAAATGTCTGTTCGAAAATGCACAACTTGTTCCATCAATTAAAATAATCCCAAACCAGCAAGTTTGCACCCCTAGGAATATCCTAGACATACTTGGCAGCTGCTACACATTGGTTTTTTGCTGTCCCATTTCTTGGATATTTTACTTAATTGTTGTTGATGCTTACATTAAATGGCCAGAGATCATTCCAATGCAGTCAACTACCTCACTTTGCACTATCAGAGCATTAATGCTCAAGTGTATGAGCATAATATGATGCAAGAAAACTTTTAACTGCCAAGTATATGACTATAAAATGATGACAGAAAGCCTATAAATGCCAAGTGTATGAGCATAAAATGATGTAAGAAAGTTTCTAACTGCCAGGTATATGAGCATTACATGACATAAGAAAAGTATTAACTGCCAAGTATGGGAGCATAAAAAGATCTAAAAAAACCATTAACTGACAGTTATATAAGTATAAAAGGATGAAAGAAAGCATTAAACTGACAATTACATGAACATAAAATGATGTGAGAAATCTTTTGACTGCCAATTATATGGGCATAAAAGGATGAAAGAAAACTTTTAATTGCCAAGTGTATGAACATAAATTGATGTAAGAAAGCTTTAAAGTGCCAAGCATATGAGCATAAAATGAAGTAAGAAACATTTTAAGTGCCAAGTATGTGCGCATAAAATGATGTACAAAACATTTTAACTGCCAAGTATATGAGCATAAGACGATGTATTAAAGTTATTAATTGTCAAGTATATGAGCAGAATATGACGTAACAAGCTTTTAGCTGCCAAGTATATGAACATAAAATCTTCTTCTTCTTCTTCGTCTACATCTTTTCCCACTTTTATGTGGGGTCGATGTTTCTGGCCAGTTATCTGTACTGGCCATATTTTGGTTTTGGCAAAATTTTTATGGCCGGATGCCCATCCTGCCGCCAACCCTCCCCATCTACCCGGGCTTGGGACCGGCACCAAGTTGAGGCTGGCTTACCCCCTCAGTGGCTGGGTTTATAAGAACATAAAATATTAGATATAATTTATCGACAGGGTTTACATCATTCAAATCCTGAAATGCATGACATATAGAAAACGAAGGATGATGTTACTATAAGAACCACATTTAATTAAATATACAAACTTATATATACATACATTCATGAGCCATTTTTCCCCTTATAAGGGGAGTGGCTGAGTCAAGGCAAAGTACTCTGACTCTTTGGCAAAAATACAGAGGATGGCATTCCCAGTCCCTCGCTCTGCCCCATTTAGTCGACTCTTGCGACACATAAGGGAACACGGAGGAGGTATTCCAGTTGTCTTAAATTAACAAGTTCTATTTTGACACCAATTCTAAAGAAGCAAATATAGCGAGTAGTACCAAAATATAATTTTCAGGTTGGACCGTTTTTAGTGCCTTCTGTGGTCAAACATCTGTTGGTAGGTTTGCCAGCGAAATAAACTTCATTTTCTAAATCGGGTCTTCAGCATGGAAAAAAATTATCGTATTAATATTCTTGATCCCAGCACACTCTGCCTTTCATGGGTTGGCCCCTTTTGTAACGATAGTAATTATCAATGAAGAATTCAACCAACGGCTTCCCGCGACTGTCAGCATTTCCAAAGGATGATATATGAGGGGTCAATATTACCTGTAATGAATATAGATACAGTATATATATATATATATATATATATATATATATATATATATATATATATATATATATATATATATATATATATATATATATATATATATAACCAATTAAGCACATTACATATGTGAAAACATGAATCATTTTTTAACTTTTTTTCCCCGACCGGGACTCGAACCTAGGACTTATGATTACTAAGTCAAGGCGCTACCACTACACCACAGAAGGTTAAAAGGAATACCCAACCTTATAGCTTATATCTGCTATACTTAGGAATGAACGCATTCTAAGTGAATGCCACTATGTTCATATTACAGATTCCCCAACCTCACTCGTGGCTTCATTTTAGCATTTAATTCAATTCCCAATCTCATTCGGGCCATGAAATTATCAAATAAGCACATTACATATTTGAAAATTATGAATAATTTTTTACCCCGACCGGGACTCGAACCTAGGACTTATGATAACTAAGTCAAGGCGCTACCACTACACCACAGAAGGTTAAAAGGAATCCAACCTTATAGCTTATATCTGCTATACTTAGGAATGAACGCATTCTAACTGAATGCCGCTTTGTTCATATTACAGATTCCCCAACCTCACTCGTGGCTTCATTTTAGCATTTAATTCAATTCCCAATCTCATTCGGGCCATGAAATAACCAATTAAGCACATTACATATGTAAAAACATGAATCATTTTTTACCCAAACCGGAACTCGAACCTAGGACTTATGATTACTAAGTCAAGGCGCTACCACTACACCACAGAAGGTTAAAAGGAATCCAACCTTATAGCTTATATCTGCTATACTTAGGAATGAGCGCATTCTAACTGAATGCCACTATGTTCATATTACAGATTCCCCAACCTCACTCGTGGCTTCATTTTAGCATTTAATTCAATTCCCAATCTCATTCGGGCCATGAAATAACCAATTAAGCACATTACATATGTGAAAACATGAATCATTTTTTACCCCGACCGGGACTCGAACCTAGGACTTATAATTACTAAGTCAAGACTAAAATGAAGCCACGAGTGAGGTTGGGAAATCTGTAATATGAACATAGTGGCATTCAGTTAGAATGCGTTCATTCCTAAGTACAGCAGATATAAGCTATAAGGTTGGATTCCTTTTAACCTTCTGTGGTGTAGTGGTAGCGCCTTGACTTAGTAATCATAAGTCCTAGGTTCGAGTCCCGGTCGGGGTAAAAAATGATTCATGTTTTCACATATGTAATGTGCTTATTTGATATTTTCATGGCCCGAATGAGATTGGGAATTGAATTAAATGCTAAAATGAAGCCACGAGTGAGGTTGGGGAATCTGTAATATGAGCATAGTTGCATTCAGTTAGAATGCGTTCATTCCTAAGTATAGCAGATATAAGCTATAAGGTTGGATTCCTTTTAACCTTCTGTGGTGTAGTGGTAGCGCCTTGACTTAGTAATCATAAGTCCTAGGTTCGAGTCCCGGTCGGGGTATAAAAAATGATTCATGTTTTCACATATGTAATGTGCTTATTTGATAATTTCATGGCCCGAATGAGATTGGGAATTGAATTAAATGCTAAAATGAAGCCACGAGTGAGGTTGGGGAATCTGTAATATGAACATAGTGGCATTCAGTTAGAATGCGTTCATTCCTAAGTATAGCAGATATAAGCTATAAGGTTGGATTCCTTTTAACCTTCTGTGGTGTAGTGGTAGCGCCTTGACTTAGTAATCATAAGTCCTAGGTTCGAGTCCCGGTCGGGGTAAAAAATGATTCATGTTTTCACATATGTAATGTGCTTATTTGATAATTTCATGGCCCGAATGAGATTGGGAATTGAATTAAATGCTAAAATGAAGCCACGAGTGAGGTTGGGGAATCTGTAATATGAGCATAGTGGCATTCAGTTAGAATGCGTTCATTCCTAAGTATAGCAGATATAAGCTATAAGGTTGGATTCCTTTTAACCTTCTGTGGTGTAGTGGTAGCGCCTTGACTTAGTAATCATAAGTCCTAGGTTCGAGTCCCGGTCGGGGTATAAAAAATGATTCATATATATATATATATATATATATATATATATATATATATATATATATATATATATATATATATATATATATATATATATATATATATGTATATATATTATATATATATATATATATATATATATATATATATATATATATATATATATATATATATATATATATATATATATATATATATACATATATATACATATATATATATATATATATATATATATATATATATATATATATATATATATATATATATATATATATATATATATATATATATATATATATATATATATATATATATATATATATATATATATATATATATATATATATATATATATATGTAAATATATATGAATAACACTGAACTCTTACCATGTAATTTAAAATGAAAAGAATAGTCCCATTAAAAAAACAATGTAAAAAAAAAACACATTTAAAGTACTTATTAATTACGTGACCTAATCTGATCACCTTCTCAAAGTACAATTTTGCTTTGAGAATGTAACCAGTTAGGTCACGAAGTTGATAAGTCCTTTAAATATATTTACATTGTTTTTTAAATGGGACTTCCTATTATATATATATATATATATATATATATATATATATATATATATATATATATATATATATATATATATATATATGTATATATATATATATATATATATATATATATATATATATATATATATATATATATATATATATATATATATATATATATATATATATATATATATATATATATATATATATATATATATATATATATATATATATATATATATATATATATATATATATATATATATATATATATATATATATATATATATATATATATATATATATATATATATATATATATATATATATATATATATATATATATATATATATATATATATATATATATATTTATGTATATATATATATATATATATATATATATATATATATATATATATATATATATATATATATATATATATATATATATATATATATATATATATATATATATATATATATATATATATATATATATATATATATATATATATATATATATATATATATATATATATATATATATATATATATATATATATATATATATATATATATATATATATATATATATATATATATATATATATATATATATATATATATATATATATATATATATATATATATATATATATATATATTCTGACAAAGCCTAAAGACACTTCATAAATTAGAGAATGATGAAAATCAGAAAAGGATTGGCTGAAAGAGTAGTCAAAGCAATGAAGTTCTAGCAGTATAGCAGGAGAAGGCCTTAAGATGAATGGAAGTCAGCTTTTTGAAGGAAGAAAGGCCTTAAGACTAAGGAAAAACAGTAGGGGAAGAGAGTTCTATAGTCTGGCATGGAAAAAAAAAAGAAGCAGTCACTGCAGGAACCAATCAGCGACCTACAAATCTCGACACAGTATCTGTGTGACGAATCTGCTTGGCATGTGCTACAAAGCCTTCCCATCAGAAGATGTACGCAACCAGCCACTTCATTAGAGCAGCGATGGCATTGCCACATTTAGAAAAGAGAAAGAGACGATACCCTGCGTGCAATAGAAAGAGAATCCAGCTTGATAAAAAGGAGAAGTGTTGGTAATGAATCTGAAGCCCTTAGATTCAACTCTACCAAAGAGATAAGTATTAGAATGAGCACGCCAGTGTGGTAACAATACTCTACACAATAACGGTTAAGACTTTATACATTCTTAGTAACTGAAAAGAGGATAAGTAATGGCATAAATGAAATATAAAACCCAATTTCTTAGATGAAGCTTTAAAAATTCAAAATATGTGCCCTCTAAATCAAAAGTTAGAGGCTAATTCCTAATATGTGACTGGAATTAAGAGGATAAATATTTTGTTTGCGAAAACAGTAGAGCTTCAGGAAGAGAAGATAAAAAAATGGCCAGAAACTTCGAGGCATGAAATTTTACTAAATATTAAGTGCCCTCTCAGATGCTTTCTGTAAATTGGAGTTGAGTTTTGAAGAAAGACTGATACAAGATTGATTTTGAGTAGTAGGCAAAGGTCATGAGGAGAAGGCACAGGAATTGTAAGGGGTAGAAGTGTAGGAAAAGGCTCTGAAATAAGAGGAAGATGGGGTCTGGAGAAGATCACAGGTAAATTGAAGGAATAAAATCGATGAGAGAACAGAAACTGGAGAACACCACTAGAAGTGGGATTGAGCTAGAAGTTACACTATCAAAAAACCACATATATAAAACTGGAAATCAGAGATAAAAGAGAAGGGCTAAACAGGATTTCTGGCTAGCAGAGCCTTGTGCCATACTCTGTCAAAAGCCTTAGAGATAGTAAAGGCGATGACAGAAGATTCCCGATAGTTTCTCAAAGAAGATGACCATACATGAGTGTGACAAGACAGGAGGTCACCAGAGGAACTTACGTTATGGAAGCAGTTCTTGTGATCAGAAATAATCTAGTTAGATTAATGATGCTTCAAGAAATGAGATATAAGCAAAGATTTGAATACTTAAGCAATAACAGATGTCAGAGAAATTGGTTGATATTTGGAAGGAATAAATTACTTATCCTTCTTAGAAACTAGCTGAACTAGAGCTTGCTTCCTGGATGAACGATAGATACCGGTTGAGATAATGAGGCAAAAAAGTTGCCAGCCTTGTGTTTTGAAAGAGAAGAACCCTACGGCTCTTGCGTGTGGAAAGAATATGGAGAATATAGGGTTAGAGAGAGGTAAAATACAACGGTCAGGTGTGCTGAAGTCGCTTATAAAAGAGCTAGCAGAAAAGTACATGCCAAAGACAGTGGCTTTGTCAGTGGGAGAGCAAGCTATGGAACCGTCAGAACGAATGCAATTGGGAAAGCTTGAGTTACAGAAGTGTTTATAGAATTATTAGGCTAAGGACCAAAAATGTGTATCAGTGTGAGAAGATTTCAGGTCATCTACTTCCTTATTGGAAAGGGAGCTTTAGACCTTCGATTCTTAGCAGAGCAGCAACTCCTATATGTCATAAAAGCAAAGAGAGTTAAATCAGAAGAGGCTTGGTATTAGCATATGCCCAGTCCTTGGCCTTAATAGCCATGGAGCAAGCAAGGTCAAACCAAGGACTGTTGGGCAAAAAAGTTTCGAGAGAGCAGGGACTGAACACC
>JAXCGZ010003837.1:100000-107500 GCA_037179515.1 Halocaridina rubra
GTAAAAATGTTTTCTGACGAAGTTTCCAACTAAGAATTATGGTTCCAGAGCCATCCATACCATTAAGTCTCTCCCTATTCACTCTGCCAAAACCATGAGGAAACAAAAAAACAGTAACCATATCCCCCAACTCATTCAAGCTTATAATGATAGTAACTCAATCTTCTTCAACCTTTACTCATATCTGAGATTACGTATGTCTGTCACCAGGCTGGTAGCAAGTATTTAAACTTTCTCCAGTTTATTTACACGTCTTTTTAAGTGCTGATTCTAGAAAGGTGCTGCATATTCAAGCTTAGACCTCGTATAAGCCATGTGAAAACATTTTCTTGTCCATATGCCTGAAAACATCCTTTTGTTTGCTAAGAAAGTATATGCTGCCATTACTATGCCATTTATATACATTTATGAAGAAAACTCCTCTAGTATATATACCCCTAGATTTCTCTCATAAACAGATTCCTTGAGATCAGCTCCTGTTCTTGATTCATTATATCACTCTCATTATATCATAATATGAAGTATCAAATGTCATTAGCTATTCGTTAGACCATTTGTTTAGGTTATTTAAATCTTCCTTAAATATTCTACCACTATTTTTGTTTTGTTCTCTTCAATATCTTTGCATCATCTACAAACATATTTACAAATGCATTTACAAGTTCAGAAAATTATCTACACATATAAGGAACAGAAGTGGCTCTAAAACTGATCCTCGTGAAACACCACTCCTAACATTATACCAGTCAGACACTGCATACATTGCTCCGATTCTCTGCTCCCTCCATTTTGAATAAGTTTTTTCTTCTCCGAGAAATATTTACATATTCTTGCCCTTACTTGCAATTTTTTAATGTCTCCCATGTAGGACTGCGTAACATACCTTCTGGAAATCAGAATATTCAATCTGCATAGCCCAATTTCTAAAGTTTTATTGTCTCACTAACAATAATTTAAAGGTAGTGTCTCCCTAACTTTCTAAATTTAGAGCTGTCTGTCTTTCCAATTATGAAAATAGATACTACGCTCGCTCGTGTTCAGCATCTTTTGATTTCATCAGATACCAGCAACTTTTCAAATATGATGCATCTTAGTACAGATGATGGTGCAATATATTTCTTAAGTACATAGTAAGAATACTAACAGGCCCAGAGCTTTATTAGCATGTATTTCTATCAACGCTCTACGAACCTCTGTAGTTGAAAAAAACAAAACAAAATTTCTCAAATGCTCATCCATATTCTCTCACCTCTGCAATTTCGAGGAGGTAGAGTATTCTCTACAATCGATACTAATTGAAAGTCCTTGTTCACGTCTTTGCAGATCCCTTCATTATGCTTCTGTGTGACCTCTCGAACCTTAAAGCTTTTTTGGCCTTTCACTTACATTTTTCAAAGTTGTGGAAGGTTTGGGATTTTTCTTTTTAATTCCCCTGCTAATATATTCCATATGTCCTCTCCACAGCTCTTCTTTTATATGCATACTCATTTGTCACATGTCCATATATTTCCGAGGGAATTATACTTTTCTTCACCTGTAACTCTTCCAGCATTTGTCACTTAATTCCTTTGCCCTTTAATAATCACTCCTAAACTATTTTTCTTTGGAATTGATAATTCTTATTTTGGTAGATGATATGCAATATGCTAACTCTCCTCTCATTTTCCTCACCAAAAAAAAAAAAATAAAAAAAATCGTACATCTGGACCGATTTGCATAACAATCATTATTCTTCTTTTCCTTTCCTATTAGATACTTCTTCCTCATTTCATTCTTAGTTCCCCTGCTCTCACCCAGAACATCCCCGATGATATACTCCATCAGCAGCACACAGTGGTAAATTTTTCCAATCGGTAGCTCATATTCAAATTTAATAACATTCAGAAACGCTATCTGTGAATACTAGCTTAAGCAGTGATGATTCATCTCTTCCCCTAGTCTTTGTTGGTTCCAATACATGTTATTGCAAAGTATTTCCTTGCCCACAATTTATTAATCTTGCCCCAAAGGAATCATCTTCATTTCAAGTCTAGGTCTTTATGATTAAAATCTCCCTTAAATAATGTTCAACACTTTTCACAGGTGTAATATTTACAACTAACTTCTTCACTTCTTGTGCACCCATATTACTTTCCTAATATACCTGTGGTATTCGTTGATACCTTGATGGGTTATGTACTACAACAGGACTGTCTAGGACAGTTCTACCGGATATTCGTTACACATCTCTTATTATTCCTTCCCATCTGACAAGTCACAGCACTCTCAATGTCTGTTTCTTTTTACTTTGTTTTCCTTGTACCGAGACCTGATGAGGGCAGTTTTATTGTTTTTTTGTTGTTGTCCTGGTGTCACACTCGTAAAAAAAAAGAAAAAAAAGCTATTGTAATTCATTCTGAACCCATATTTACACGAATGGCAACTACACGAATGTGCACATTATCCTTAATTAGGAAATATTCCTTGCTTACCTAGCATTTTCTATTTCACCCCTTTGTTTGGATGAACCCTGAAGCAACACATTCTCCTCTCTTCCTCATCCTTCATTAATCTTACAGCTTCCTGAAACCAGTTTTAGTATAATACCATCTGTTCCTGAGCTTACATGGTCGAATGAACGCACTCTATTATTCTTTCCTTTCCCTGCGTTACTTATCTGCGAACTCGGTGAGTAATACAATATTGTCTGGACCACATCTTACATCAAGCTTCCTCAACAGCCCTAAAATCCTAACCTTATTAACTTCATGTCTCTCTGCCATGCCGATTCTAGAAATTTACAAAATGCCAGAGATTATTACTGATTTATCTTTATCAAAAGTTTGTTGCATCAAAAGGTTTATTTTCTCATTCATAACATCTTTCATTTCTTTTTAGTACTGTTTTCTTGTGATCAACTGTACCCATATTGTAAAATACCATTTCTTTTCCTGTCTCCTGCACTACCATACTTCTTTTTACTGCATCTAAAAACGCTTTTGAAATTCTCTCCTGGATTTTATTCAGTTCCTAGAAGTCTCATCTGAACTGTTTAGTAAATTCCTTTATTTGGACATTCCACTGTTAATTCATCTCTTTTAGTAGACTGCAATGCACTAGCGCATTATTCACTGAAAATAAAGTAATAAATTTCATTATTGTCCTCTTGCTTGCAAATGCTATTCTCCAGCTGTGTCTTTTCACCTTCCATGTTTTTAATTTTCATTCCTGGGTATTTTCTATCTTTCTCTTGTATCTCATTTCTACTTTGTAAATTATCTATTTTTTTTCTCTTAGCATACTAATTTACCTCTTATTACTCTCTAACTTTACTCTCATTTCTTTTCCCATATTTTGCATTTTTCGTCTATATTCTTTACTTTTTCTGAAAGTGCGATTAGCTTTTCCAAATATATCTTTATGGCATAATCTCCCTGAGAATGTCTCCCTTACCTCTTCTCGGACCCATGCTGGAAAAATGCTACTGACTTCGTTGTGGAAGTGATACCAGGTATTGAATGCCATTCAAAATAATTTTACACTGTTTTACCATTATCCTTTCAATACGAATTCTGCATTAATCTTTTTCAATACATGAATTAATTTCCAAAAAAGCTACCAACATAAATATTCAATTAAGCAAGAACAAAGACCTAGCAAATCAATTGCCTATGAAAGATGTCAACACTCACTGAAGATAGATGCCAGATTATTATTTTTTCTTTTAGTTATTACTTGACTACCAACCTAACCATTGTGCTAAAGCTTACTGTAACTTATTTCTAGTAAGGAATCATACTTCAAAGTTCATTTCTTTTTGCAAATGAGCACTGTATCTGAAAGCGCATGCTGATATTCTTCCACTACAAGGTACCTATGGCTAAATTGATATGGATTAGCTGCAAATATTGGTTGTAATTCATATTACTGTATTTAACCATTAATATCAATGCCATTGGTGAAGTAGTCATGAATTAGTCCAAATAGTTTTTTCTTTTTATGAGTGACACCAGGACAGACAAAAACTGCCCTCATCATTAAAGGCTCGGGCAACGAGAAAACACCAAGAAGAAGGAAAGCAAAAGGTTAAGGACAAGGCAGAGATGAGGTAATATTGCACATATGAAAACGACAGACAGGAAAAATAGTCAAAGTACAGAGGACCTAGAGATGTGGAGGATAAGGTCCTGAGATGATGATACATCTGCTTTTTGAAGGAAGACAGGTCATAAGAATTAGGAAAGACAGAGTGAGGAAGAGAGTTCCGGTGTCTGGAGATAGATGAGAAGAAGCACTCGCTACACCGATCAATCCAAGAGATTCAAATCTTCCAACAGTACATATGAGATGAGGCCGCTTGGCGAGTGTTACGTAGCCTCGGCAGTGGAGGAGAGATGCAACTCGCCAACTCATCAGAGCAGCGATAAGAAGTAGTAGTGATAGAAAAAAGAAAGAGATGATACCTTGAGGCGAAGAGAGAAAGAATCCAGATTAAAAGTCGGAGAAGGATCATTAATGAGTCTGACTGCCTTAGATTTAACCTTATCAAGAAGATAAGTATATGAAGAAGCACCCTAGATGTGTGAGCATATTCTAAGCAGGGACGGATAAGGCCTTTATAGATTTCAAGTAACTGTAAAAAGGAAAAGCAATGACGAAAACGAAACATAACCCTCAAATTTTTTGAATGAAGATTTAGAAATTTGGATTATTTGAGTCTTCCAAGACAAGTTAGATGCTATATGCATTCCTTATATGTTGATAGAATTAAGAGGGTAAATCTCGTTAGTTTCGAAGACAATAGGGTTATCAGAAGGAGAAGATAAAGAAATAGCCAGAAACAGTGTCTTGGAGGCATTGAATTTAACTAAATTTTGAGTGCCCCTCGCAGATACCCTCTGCAAATCGGATATGAGTGTAGAAGAAAGAGTGATACGAGACTAATTACGAGTAGCAGATGAAGGTTGTGAAGAAAAGGCAGAAGAAAAGTGAAGGATAGAATCATCAGCAAAGGCATGAAGAAGAGAGGAAGATGGGAATTGAAGAAGTTCATTGATGAAGAGAAGGAAGAGAGTAGATGAAAGAACAGAGTCTTGTGGAACACAAATGGTAACACTGAAAGGCTAGAAGTAGCACCATCAACAACTACTACTATATAATGATCAGAGAGAAAACTGGAAATCAGAGAACAGAAAGAAGTGGTGTAGCCATAGGCAGGGAGTTTAGCCAACAGAGTCTTTTGCCAGACTCTGTCAAAAGCCTTAGAGATATCAAAGGCGACAACAAAGGATTCCCAATAGTTCCTCAGAGAAGATGACCATACATGAGTGAGATAGGGCAGGAGGTCACCAGTGAATCTTGCCTTGCGGAAGCCGTACTGGTGATCGGAGATAAGTGAGTCAGATGCAAGGAGTTGCAAGAAGTGAGCATTGAGCAAAGTTTTGAAAACTTTAGCAATAGAGAAGATTAGGGCAATAGGTCGGTAGTTTGAAGGAATAGAGTGGTCACCCTTCTTAGGAACAGGTTGAACCAGAGCATGCTTCCAAGATGATGGATAGATACTGGTTGACAGAATGAGGCAAAAATGACAGCCAAGCATGGAAGCCAGTTCATCTGCAAACTCCTTAAGGAACCTTGCAGGGATACCATCTGGACCAGTTATGCTTTGTTCGTCTTTAGCGAGTGAAGAAACTTATGAACTTTGCGAGAATAAAGGATAAGGGAGGGCATAGAGTTAGAGAGGGGCAAAGATTGAAGGACAAGTGCTCTGGAATCGATTATAGAAGAGTTAGCAGATAAATGAAAGCCAAAGAGAGTGACTTTGTCAGCGAGAGAGCAAGCAATAGAACCATCAGAACAAATGTTGGGGGAAGGCTTGAGATACAGAAATTCTGGAGAGGTTTTTTGGTAAGGACCAGAAGCTTTTATCAGTGGGAGAGGAGTTAAGGTCATAAACTTTTCGTCTTATAAAGGAAGCCTTACACCTTCGAATCTGAGCAGTACAGAAATTCCTATCTACAATAAATGCATAGCAAGTTAAATCAGAGGCTGAAGCTAGGTAAAATCGGTGTGCCCAATTCCTGGCCTGGATGGCCATGGAACAGGCTCTGTCAAACCTGTTCCATGGGAAATCAAAGAGGAAGTTATGCAAATTTTCACGTTGGGTATGCTCAAAGTGGCAAAGGCACCGTTGAGTAGGAGGGATTGGTGGAGGGGGAGCGAAAATGGAAGAGATTGAGAACACAGAGTGGTCAGGTTTACCAAGAGGAGAAAGCACAGAATAAGAGTAGTTTGAAGGGTTAGAAGAAAGAAATAGGTTAAGAGTATTTGCTGCATGTTTATGTCGACCAGGAACACAAGTAAGATTATTGATAATTTGCTTCAGATCGTGAGTAATAGAGAAAGCAAGGGCCTCACTTCCTCCCACATCAGTGTGAGAAGAATTAAGTCACAGTGGTGTACACTGAAGTCTCCAATGTAGAGAAGTTCGGCATGTGGGTGAGAAAATAGCATGGACTCATGGCATGAGGAGAAATATACAAAGAAATACACAAACTAGGTGGAGTTTGGAAAGCAGTAGCAGATGCAAAGGAATATAGTGGTAGAGGAGAGATAGATTTTTAGCCATAGAACACCACTTTAGAATGAAAATGAGTATACAGGTTTTAGTGAGAGATTTGAAATGGGTCAGTGGAAGCATTGATAGACAGCTGGGTTTCAGATAGGAGGAGGAGGTTAGGCAGGAAAGTACCCAAGTGCTGTTCCACAGACGAAAGATTAGAGTACTGGACACGAATGTTAGAATAGTGAAGAGTGAAAGAAGCAGATCTATTGGGAGGTGTAAGGTTAAGGGGAGAACCATTACTACCACCAGGCGTATCGACCCTCGGGGCAATAGTGGAGTCAACAAGATTCCTTAAGTTTCTTCTTGCCCCTTTATGCCGGGTACTGTGGGCCATAAGCTGTGGACCTTCCATAAAAAAAGCAAATATGAGGATTAAAAGAGAGCAAAAAGAGACAGATGTGGGGAGTGTTGTGACTTGTCAATTGTAATGGACTAGCAAAAGATATGTAATGAATATGCCAGAATATTCAGTGTAGATGTAGGCATAAGGAAAGAACCATCCTGAAGGAAGACTCAACCCAAAGCTGTTTGGCAAAGTCCTACTTGAATCATAATACCTTCAGTCATAGTCTTTCAACGGGTGGTTGGTGCCATGGCCAACCTACTAATCATAAAGGAAGGATATACAACTGTTATATCTGCTGACTGGAATATTTAAGAAAGTGTGCACATTCTTTCTTACCTTGTAAGCCTAAAGGACCTAATCCCATTACACCAATTGTAAGAGACTCGAGGCTTCGGTAGAGGATGAAGCTATTTCCATTATCATATAATTTCTCAAGCTGCAAATCGAGTAAAATCATAAATAACTCATAATCATTTGTGACGCAATATCTTAATCAAAAGACCCTCTTACTCTAGCTGAGAGTGAAGGAAAATTGCTATTAAAATATTCT
>JAXCGZ010003837.1:117500-120000 GCA_037179515.1 Halocaridina rubra
AAATACTGACTAAATCTCCTTGTTCAATTCTTTGCAGATCTCTTCATCCGTCTCAGTGATGCTTCCATCCACTCTCTTAAGCTTTAAAACCAGTTCATTGTATTTCATTTTTCCTCTGATAAAGCTGTGGAAAAATTTGGGATTTTCTATAGCGTTCCTTGTAATGTCTCTTTCGTAGTCTTGCTCTGCATCTCTTCTTTTACTTAGGTAATAATTTTTTGATCTTTTATAGGCCTGCCAGGCATTTATCTTTTTTTTCTCCTCCTATACCTTTTCCAGCATTTGTCTCTCCACTTCTTAGCTTTCTTACACTCATTATTGAACCATTTCTCTCTGGCATGAATTTCATTTATTTTGGTGACAAGTATGCAGCAATATGCTATCTTCCCAAGCTTCTCATAAATGATTTCGTACATTTCTAGTACAGATTTGTTGTTAAATAAGGTCTTATAGTCAATAACTGTAAAATGCTCATTCATTTTCATGTAATCTACTTTCGGATAGTTTCTCCTCCTGTCCTCAGTGTCTCCACTCTCAGGCAGACCACCTTCAATGATATACTCCATCAACAACACACAGCGGTCACCCTTTCTAATTGGTGGATCATACTCATTTTTTTCAATATCCAACACATTATCTGTGAACACTAGATCAAGTAGTGATGGCTCATCCCCACCCCTGGCCCTTGTTGGTTCCATTACATGTTGGTGTAGGAAATTCCCTTGTACGCAATCTAGGAATCTTGCCCCGAATGAGTCCTCACCACTGTGTGGGTCAAGATTTATCCAATCTATCTTTTTATGATTAAAGTCTCCCATAATCAAAATCCTACATTTTTTTTCCCGTGCCATGTTAACAACTGAGTTTATGACTTCAATAGTACCTATATGACTTTCCTCATAAACTTCAAGCCTATTTTGGTTCCTTGGTGGGTTGTATACAACAGTTATTATAATGCTCTCTGACCCAGTATTTATGCGAGCAACAAGAAAGTCCTTGAACTCACTTTCTATAGCCAAGTTTATTTCTTCAACTTGAATCCTTTCACTTATGAGCAGTGCTATCTCTCCACCAGTCCTCTCAGATCTTTCAACCCTTAGTATTCTGAAACCCTTAGGAAAAACTGTGACACTGTTTATGTCCTCACTCAACTTAGTCTCTGTAATTGCTACTATATCTGCCTTACTGTTGTGAATCCTATCTTTTAATTCTACTGCCTTACCAACTAATCCATCAGCATTTGTGTATAACAATCTTAATGAGGCCCCATCCCCTGATCTTCTGTCATTATCTTCTTTATCTCCCCTTTGTCTGGAAGAACTCTGTAATGAAAATTTTTCTTCTCTTCTTCATTTCTTTCATCATTTAACCTTCTTGCCTCTTGCAACAAGTTTTTGATCTTTCCCATCTCTTCCTGTGTTCTGTATTGTCTAATGAACACTTCTTTGAATTCTTGAAGGTCTTTTAGACTTTTTTTTCTCAACAATATTTCCCTACATGTTTCCCCTCTCTCAAAGGTTACTTTTGTTGGTCTCGGCTTTCCTTCCCTCGAATATTTACCTAGTTGGTGTATGTTTACAATATCCTCAGGACCACATACTACTCCAAGCTTTCTTATCAGGTCTACAACCCTAGCTTTATTTTCTTCAAGTCTCCCCTGCCATGTTGGCTCCCGGGACTCGCTTATGCCTGAGATTACTGCCATGTTGGCTCCCGGGACTCGCTTATGCCTGAGATTACCACTGTCTTCTCCTTATCAAGTGCCTGTCTGATGAGTGGGTTTGCCCTTTCCATCTCAACGTCTTTCATTTTTTCGATTACTGTCTCTTTATAGTCAACTGTTTGTATGTTTTCCAGTGCCACCACCTTTACAGCCTCTTTTACTGTCACATTCCCCTTTAGTGCATCAGCAAAGGAAGTTTTCATGGCATCATTTTCCATATTCAGCTCCTGGAACTCTTTTCTGAACTGTTCAATGTTTTCCTTAATCTGGACACTCCAAGCAGCAATCTCGTCTCTCTCAGAAGAGAGCAGTGAACTAACATCTAATTCCTTTAGGTTGTCATTTAGCTGTTTGTTTTTATCTTCTTGTTTAGAAACTCTAGATTCTAGTTGACTCTTTTCCCCTTCCAGCTTTTTTATTCTTTTTTCTAGTTCCTTTCTCTCCTGCCCTTGTGCTTTATTTGCTTCCTCCAAAGATCTTATTTGCTCTCTGAGTGTTTCATTATCTTTCATTTCTCCATCCATATTCTGAAATTTATCATCAAGGCTTATAACCATTTCCTCTATATTCTTGATTTTCTGCTTGAGTCTCCTGATGGCTACCCCTTCTACCGACCCATGGATGGGAGAGGTTTGGGACAGAGATGGCGTCATTTTTATGTTCTCCCTCTCACAGAATATAGAAAGAAGACGTGAAAGAGGAAAAAAAAAGAGAAAAACTTTTAATTAAGCTTCACACCGAATTTTTATATCTCCATATAAGTCTGTGTATGTTTGT
>JAXCGZ010003837.1:125000-127500 GCA_037179515.1 Halocaridina rubra
GACTGTAGTTCTGTTGAGGACTAGATTGGAGTTTGAGCATATCTTCATGAAAAGGTCTCAACATCCGCCAGCATATGAGATGTTGTGCTTGGACTCAAATATCTTAAACCTATGAAGTCAAAACAGTAGGTAAAAGAGATCTGTCTTGGATGGGCTCAATGATTTTGTAAGACGAATGTGAGAGCTCAACGAGAAGTAAGAACTAAAGACATTCATGAATTTGGAATTGCTAGTAAAGGATTTGACCATATTATGTATTCCGAGTGCATGCGACAAGCATATGATTAACCATTTATATCTAGCTTGATCAAGTTCCTCTGGAAAGAAACAAAAGCTAGGGAGTGTCGTGAATAACCCCACACTCTTGACAATACTTCTTGCAGGATTTGAGCATATCATATTGTTGGTCAGAGTTTTAACGGCGATAGAGACTATGATGTCTGTTCCACCAATTCAGTTTTTTCACATCCAACGCTGCCCCTCCAGTTGCCTGCACATCTACAAAGGACATCTCTGCCATCTTATTATAAGGTGTCCAAATTTTGTCTCTAAGAGCAAAGGAGAATGAGGAATCATAATCCTGAGTACCAAGAGATGTTTATTCTTCTTAAAGGTCAATCACATTATATGGTGTCTTTGTTTGTGAATTATCCCTGAATGAGTGCAGAGATGAGGGTTGGTATCTACAGCACCATGCTGTATATTAGCCACAAAAGACAAGAAAGACATGCATTGTCTGGAATTCAGCTGCTAAGTTAAGAGATTGTGCTTAAAAGATCGATTCCACAAAGGGCCTTATTTCTAGAACTAACTTCTAAAGCTTTTCCTTCATTGGAGGATGAAGACATAGGGGTTACTGGTGATGTACTAAAGATTTTTAACCAGATATTCCTGGCTATACAGGATCAATAGTATTACCACTTTGTTTGATAAACCAGCACCAGACTTTGCCATGATGGCTGTTTGTCTCTTGACAGAGGTAGCAACAGTACTGCAATAATGGCAGCACATGCTATAGAGGATTGCTTGAATATGGATGATGTGTCTACTTCATTTGTAGAAACAAGTATGGCAGTTGAAGCTATATATCAAGTAAATTTTATATTAGGAAAAGGTTCCATTAGGATCAAGGAGTGGCACTTTAACACTTCTCTAGATGAGAGGTGCCCTGGAACAGAGGAAACTAGAGTTCTAGGTCATTTGTGGAAAAAACTTCGAGATACTATGACAGTTCAGCTTGATCGATTTGACAAGAAGATGTGAATATAATAAAGAGGGAGGCTAATGGGCTAGTGGCCAGATTCTGGGATCCCACAGTTATGTCATCACCTGTAACACATCAGATGCAAAAGAGTTATGAGATTCTGGAATTGGATTGGATAATGAGTTGGAAGAGGAACAGACAGCAGCGTGGAGAGCGTATATTCAAGAAATGAAGCAGTTGATTGGATTTTCACTGCCCTGAGGATTAAGACCAGAAGGATAGATTGGAAACCCTTATTTTCCTGGATTTATTGATGCTAGTAGTATTGCCTTGGGGTCAGTGATCTGGTTGAGATCAGGTACTTTCCATGGTAAAGACTTGACGTTTGCTATTGCAAAGTTCCTTGTTGCTCCACTAAAACTACATTCCATCCGTAAACTTGAGCTTACTGCTGCTGTCATGATGGCACAGCTTGCATCACTGGTTTTGAAAACTGTTGGCAATGTACTGCCCAAAAATTTTGGACAGATTCTGAAGTAATATTTTCCTGGGTCCATGCTCTGGCTTTTACCTTTAAGCCACTTGTGTCTACTAGGGTTCAAGAGATTCAAGATGCTCTTCCAGGATTTGCAGTCGAATTCAGTTATATCTCATCAAGGTTGAATCCAGCAGATGGCCTAACCAAACTCTTACAGCCCTGTGAACGTCAAAAGTGAATTCAAGGACCTGATTTCTTTCAAGATAGCGCTAAACATTGGCCTTACCAAGAGTCAATAGATGATTTTGCCACAGAACGATGCATAGTCAAGGAGTACAACACAATCCCTCAGGAGAATCAGCAAAGTCAAAGTTCAGACTGAAATGTCATATGAAGGGAGGTTTACATCACTTTTTCCAGATGTGCATAACTGCCACCTTGGCTCTATAAGTCAGTTGCAATTGTCTCCTTTAAAATGACTAGAAGCAGAACTAACATTGTTCTTTGCATGCCATTAAAATTTTTAGTAAACCTTGTGACAATGATTTTAAGCCGATGGAGAAGTTAGATCCAAAACTAGCTGGAAGAGGTCTCTTGAGGGCCAAATGCTGACTTTAGAAAATTCTCATCTCTCCAAAGCAGAGGTACCCTGTTTTATTGATGAGTGGTTATTTACTTATAGAAGTATTTGTTAGATGGGCTCATATTGTCTCTGGTCATCAGGGATACTGGATGACTAATACAGCTACTTTTAAGAATGGGACCTATATTCTTGATGGAGCAAAATTATTTAAAGAGATTGCTCCTAATTGTCACTT